>VUQH01053948.1:2247-21152 GCA_015106775.1 Etroplus canarensis | reverse complement strand
CGGGAACTCACACTGCAGGGGGCCGGCAAGAGCTGGGTTGGCGTGCTGCCATCGTCAGACCTGGGTTTGGTGGGACAGATGAAGAAAGGCGGATGTTGAGGAGCCGGGGGGAGAATTACTGAGACGGAGGATGGGAGTGCTGACTTCAGTGTCACTACTGTTGAAAACATTGTCGTTCCTTCCCAGTGAATCACTTGAGGTTAAAGGCATCCCACGTCTCAATTCCCCCTCTAAAGGTCTGTTTTAGTACTTTCAGACAACTTCCCCTTGGAGGCAAGAACCCCACAAGCAAACGTGGCAGCAAGTCTGCCACATTGGTTGGAGGGGTAGATTTCTTTGTTTTGAAAGTATTAAAACCAGGTTTTGCTCTCATCCTGCTGGGTGGAAACGAGTGGTGAAGGTCGGCGATTCCAATGGTGGCTCCATGGATTGAGTACATTAGAAACAATGTAGAGCAGACTAGATTCTCTGTCTCCCTTTAAGACAAGAGGATCTTCTCTGCTCTGCAGTGTGCATACACATCTCCATAGGATCTGTGTGCAGGCAGAAAAAGTAAATGTTTATGGGGAGATAACTTCAGCAGAGACACTTAAGGGGGAGGCGAGTGTTACTACTAGAATGTATGATTGGTGCGCTGATATTCGGGGTGCTTGTGGTGGTTTGATTGTCAGCTAAAGCCCTCCGAATGCGGGCTCCCTCACTGAGACTGGACCAAGTTGCCTGTTTTGTAAGTTTCTGTAAATATCATGTGTGACATCATCACTCCAGATTGGATTCCTCATCTCTTCTCCTTTTTAATCATCCATAAATAAGGTTTTTGGTTTGTTTGTTTTTTTGTTTGTTTGCTTTTGGCTTTTGGTCCTCTGATGATGTCACTCATCACTGCAAACCTATAACTGCTTCCTTGCACTTCTCTATAGAGTATTGCTGAGGACAGGCTTGGGCATTTGTTCATGATGTTTCCTTTTTAGCAGCATTATAGAAAAATGTGATGGTGTGTTTGAAGCATCTCCGTATGTTTCCAGAAAGGTTTTTGCCTTGCTGCCTTTCGCATGTGGGTGTCCTGTGTGGTTAATTCCTACATAATGTTCTTGGGAAACACACCTTCAGATGCTTTCTAATACACTTTTCCTTGTTCATCGCTGGGCTGCAATATTGCTCGAGTGGTGCAGCCCTCCTCCGGTGGATCACCTTGACTTTTACCCATCCTGTCACATTTAATTGGTAATCCTGAATGGAGGTCAGAAGGTGCATAATTGGAGAGCATATGAACGTGGTGGGCCCATGCTGTCACATTAGCACCCTGATGGCTGTTTGATAGAAGATGTAGCCAAATGAAGAGTGGATGTTTGCATTCTCAGTCGGCTCTCCTTTCCCTAGGTTTTGAATGAAAACTTTTTTACATATATTCTCTTTGGATGCTGCATGGCCAGGCCAAGACAGAAGCTGCCTATCAGTGCAACAGCCAAGATTAGGGAGCATGAGTTGTCACTTGATATTGTTTGCTGCTGTAAATGCTGTGCCCCTTATCTCTACCCTCATGTATTGAAATATTAAGCCCTCTCTTACAACCCTCCCCCTCTTCCCCTTCCTCTATCCCTCTCCAATTTCCTATTGGAAGGTAAGAAACTCAAGATAAGATTTTTAGAACCTGTGTGTGTCCATAGAAAAACAAAAGAAAAGGAGGCAAGAGAGAGTTGAGAGCGTTAGACTGAGAGGAAAAGTGACTGGAGACCTTAAAGGAAATCAATGATTTACATTAACCTGGCTCATCACCGTCAGTCCTGGCGGCAGTTTGAGTCTGACCATCACACTCTTTCTAGATCTGCTGGGGTCTTCCTGGCAGGAAATGGATTGAGGAAGTTTACTTTGCTCTCAGGTTTCTCTTATATCCCCAGATGGCAATGAATGGATTATGATGTGAATGGGTTTTGCAGAGTGTAGCAACCTGTACAGCTAAGGGAAAATGCCCAAGAAATCCATTAAATGCATGTTATGCTTTGGAAACATCTAAGCTTACTTTGTGACAATGACTGAGGTGTTGGAGTTTCGTAGATGTAACGTAATGTAGAGCCAAACTATAAAAGCTATGCATGAACTGTCATCAACAGTAAAACCTGAATTTTCTACCTGTTTTTCTCCTTTTCCATCCTCCTTTTTTTCACAGCATGCAAAAGTTTACTCAACAAGAAGTCAGATTCTGCTAAGGTAAGGTTCTCTTTGCCACCTTTCTGCCCTCTTTTGTTCTGCTATATTGCATCCTGCCTCTCCTCTGTCAGCTGACCTCCTTTTCCTGCCTTCTGTTCTTTTTCCGTGCCTTTCACTGTCTCTGTGTTAAGCACCCTTCTATTATTTCAAGGAATATCTTTGTCATGCAGTAATGTTTTTGTCCCCCTTGGTTTTTTTCAGGGGGTTGTGCTTTACCTGAGGGTTTCTTTCTGTGGTCTGTTTTTTAGATGCTTGATCCTCACGTCCATTCCACAAGTTTGAGAAGCTTTTAACATCTTTTTCCCCCAATTCCACTCGTGTTCTAATGTATAATTATCAGCTAATCTATATTGGCTTTATTCTTTCACCTGTAGTCAGATGTCTGCTGCTCTCTTTCTCAGCAGTCTCCATCAGTCTCTGCTGCTATTAAGCATCTCTGCCCTCTCCTCCTCCCTCTACCTCCCTCTTTTTCCTTTTCTGCCCCAGGGGTCACTCAGTGTAGTTAAGTGGGAGAGGCATAGAGAGTTAGTGAGGCAGTAAAAAGGATGATCTAGAGGCCATTCTGTGGCACTCACCCTCTCATTTACTCTGTTAGCTCTCAACAGCCTGGGAGCTTCCACCAACATTAGCCCCGTTCCCTGAGAGGCGTGTTATTCAAATGCATCTTTGTGTATGTGTGTATGACATATGTGTTCACTTTGAGTGTTT
This sequence comes from Etroplus canarensis, assembly GCA_015106775.1. Classification (NCBI taxonomy): domain Eukaryota; kingdom Metazoa; phylum Chordata; class Actinopteri; order Cichliformes; family Cichlidae; genus Etroplus; species Etroplus canarensis. Next base: position 18,236 of record VUQH01053948.1, on the reverse strand, counting down.
GCGTTCTCGTCCCAGCCTTCTACCAACAACAGTAAGAACAGTATAGTGAGTGCCATCAATGCCCTGAAAGACACCAACATGGCAACGAACGCCCAGATGGTACAGTAGGCCGCCGCAGTGTCAGTTCCTGCCTGTCTCCCCAGTAGTTGCATAGTAGCACATTGGGCCTCATCCTCCATCGTCTGCTTGTCATCCTTCATCTACCATCTAGGAGGTGTTGCTCTGCAACATTCCCTGTCCCAGCAGTTTTACCATCCAAGGTGCACATGTGTTCCTGATTAAGCTGTGCATCACCTCAAGACACTTTTGGAAATTATGCAAATTGAGTTAAAACTCTATAAACAGGTGCACATGTGCAGCCTGATGAAAAGGAGCATGACCTTGTTTGCTGGATTGTGTGCACCTAAAGTCGCAGCTCAGAGAGCTGTTGAGTCCTTGTTTAGAGAGCTCTGCCTGTTAATATCCAAGTAGAGTTCAGTCTTAAGTAATGACCCCTTTGTTTATATCTGTATATCATCCTTATTCAGCTATTATTTTATTTATTTATTTATTTTTTACCATTCTAACATCTTTCCTTGTTATCTACATATTTGAACCAAATGTATTGTTTTTCTCATTCTAACCTCTTTCTTGCCATCCATAACACCCCCATTGACATCCCTGTCCTGAAAATCTTGACCATTGCGCTCTCATCCAATTCTAGCATGCTGTGGTTTTGAGACGCTTTTACTAGCATGCATTAAATTACATCTTGTAGTGTTGTGGTTGGATGAAACAGTCTGGTTTGGTTGGGTAGTGCTTCTCAACTGGAGGTGCAGGTCCCCAAAGTATACTTTGTTTAGGACACTGATATTATGTTGCACACAATCAGTTCAAACAGCTGTGTCCCACATATGTCATGCATACATTTTACAGTACATTTGTGTTGCATCAAAAAAAGTAGAATGTGATCAATTAGCCAATTGACTTATTATTATTATTATTATTACATTTGTTTTAATAGGGATAGTGCCATTTAAGATGGTTCCAGTAGAGAGCATGAAACTAATGTTCTGCAGAGTTTATACCTATTGCTAGTTGGACTTCTCCATCCACTATACACAAATGGTTTTGCAGTAATCAAATACATAAAACTACAATACACTATAGAGACAAGACTACATTAAATACATTAATATAGCTGCAGCTCTGATTTGCTTTTAACCAGCCTTTGACCTCTGCGATTAATTTGATTTCAGTTGACAATGTGTTGCAAAGAGGACAGCCATTTATGGAGAATGCGGATTGTCCAAATTCAGATCTACACTGTGGTATTTTACAGTTACCCTTTGCCATGCTCTTAGTGACTCTATGACCATCTTGCCTTTGGGTGTATTGAGAAAGAGGCTCTGGGCCTAGACTGTTTATACAGTTGAAAACATAAATTACTGAAACTCTCAAAGCAAAGTCATCTATGTAAAGCTGGCAGCTGGCCTCTGGGCAACTAGCAGGCAAGTCACTGATAAACTAAAAAGCAGTGGGCCAAGGACTGATCCTTGGGGATTACCCAATTTGGTTTACAGCACAGATGGCCATTCTTGGTCAACTCTCCCACATTGCTCTCTTGTTTGAAGATGTGACTTAAAGCAATCGACTGTCTAGAAAAGTTAAGTGTACACAATTTAGACAGGAGTATGCAGTGGTTGACAGTGTCGCATACCTTTTACAGATCAAGAAGCACTGCCCCCACATTGCCACTATCAATAAAGTGCTAATATTTTCAACAAAATAAAGTTTGCCATTTCAGTTTTCATTAATTGTGTTAACCATTTAATTTATTTTCCTAAAGGCATCTCAGCATTTTTCCTTTGCGGGGATTAGGCGTTGCTTTCTGTTTTGTTTTGTTTTTTTGTGTTATTCTAAAGTTAATATTTTAGGCCATTGTTGATTGTAAATAAGCTAACAGTTAATGCCCAGAAACACATTGTTAAACATTACAAAGTGCAAAACTGCTTCTATGCAGTTATTTCAGCTATTATTGAACTACTTCATAAGAGTGAGCAATAAAAACAACAAAAACAAAAAGAAGACGGTCTTTTGGGAAGCTACATTGTATTGATGAAAGGAAGCTCACTCCTGAAATGGGACAGAAACAGTTGCCAGATCTCATGGTAGTTCTGGGTGCAGCCTCAGGCAGTGTATTTAAACTGTTCCAGTTTAAAATGGGATATTACCTCTTTCACCCAAGGCATGTGGGATTATGACATCATTTTCTTCCATCTATGGAGTATCAGGTGTCTCCTCTTGGCTTGTTTGATACTTAAAAGAATCTGCATTTAATCAGTGATTAAAAAATTATATTTATGATAGTTTTCTCAGACACAAAACAAAAACTCTAAAGCTCATTTTGTAGCCAACAGTTTTATCTATTCTGCCAAAAGTGTTGGGTTTTTTCTCTTTTTAAAGCAAGAACACTGTATGAGCTCATCATCGTAGTGTAATTCCAGTACAATCTGATAAATGAGTCTATTAATTGATCGGTGAGTTCTCAGAAAATGATTCCCCAGTGTTTTCTTTGTCTTCTCTAAGAGCATATTTGGGTTTGGACCAAACAAGCATTTGAATATGCTTTTAATGTGCAACCTGGGCTTTTAGAAAATTATGATGGGCTTCTGAACTGTTTTCTGGAGTTTTATAGATGATATAGACATTAGTTGGAGCCCAAAATGAAAATATATCGCAACAGTAGCCATGAGCACTCTTGGCAGATGTTGCATTGATTTGCAGCTGCAGTAAAATGAAGGGGCCCAGTTTAAATCCAGTTGAGAGGCACTGTTTTACAACTATGATATTTCAGACTAACTGTTCTGTTCCGTATCCCAGGAATCTCAGAGCACAGTGGTGCACAACCCTCCTGATGGAGTCAAGGTGAGGAGTCAGGTTTTTATCTGTCTGAGATGGACACAGAACATCACACAGACCTGATGGGCTCGATCCTGCTCGATCCTGGCTGTTTGATTTCAGCATCTTTCTGTTCTCTCCTCTGCATCCCAGGGATCAACAGAGAGCAATGCCACCAACGATGAGGAGGAAATGAAAGGTAGGAAAGGTACTCAAGTATTTTATTCCCTTTATCCTGTTCTTATCCGCTCTCTCTTTCTGTCTCCCATCCAGTGATGTGTGTTTTTTGACTGTACTGACAGGCAGGTGCGCTGAGATATGACGTGTGTCTGTCACACTTTTGACTGTGCCTGTCATGTGTGTATTTATTGTGTGTCTGGCTGCGTTTTGTATGTGTGTTCTAGCGGACAGTACGGCGCTGAGTCAGAGCAGCGCCACAGAGGAGATGCCCCCACTTCTGCCCTCACCTCAAAGCTCACCTGCCAGTAAGTTTATCCATGGCACCAGAAGCTATACGGTCGCCTCTGGCCAGGACCTAACCACCCCCACCTGCCCTCCACTCCTGCCCCTGGCTTTTTTTAGTCACTGGCAATGACGTCTTACATCTTTAGCCCCCACCCTCACTTTGATCCACCAAGCTTTTTTTGAGGGTTCCCACTGGTTTTAAATTTGTGAAATATTGACTTTTCTGTTTGGTTTTGAAAATTTCTGTACATCACTCAGAAAAATAGTTTGATCTTAATCAATTTATTAAAAAGGTAATTCCAGTTTATTATGATTTGGATCTTTGTATTAGTACTTCTTATCATCACACCTATATGTTATAACAACACTGTGCTCACTGACAGACTGTACAGCATTTAAAAGATTGGCTTCACTATTGTGGTGTCACCCATTGGTTTGCTAACTCTCACAGTGCCTCAGTTTAAGCATTTTGGCCATTTTTATCTGTATAGAGTAATGTGGAAAAAGTTTTCACATAACTCGATGCAATCCTAGGAAAAAGTACACCCTGTGATTCCATAACTTGTAGAACCACCTTTAGCAGTAATTACTGTGGATGATTTCCAATCTCTCATATCATTATGGAAGAATTTTTGCCCACTGTTCTTTAGAGTATTGCTTTGATTTATTGAGGTTTGTGGGCATTTCTTTATGCACAGCTCTCTTACAGTCACACCACAGCATTTCAATTGAGTTGAGGTCTGGACTTTGGCTGGGCCATTGCAACACCTTGATTGTTTTCTTTATCAGCCATTCTGTTGCAGATTTGATGGTGTGGTTGTGATCAGTGTCCTGTTTCATGACACAGATTTGGCCAAGCTTTAACTGTGGGACACACAGCCTCACACTTGACTCGAGAATACTGTGGTATACAGAGAAATTCATGGTTGACTCAGTGAATGGAAGGTGCCCATATGCTGTGGCTGCAAAACAAGCTCAAATCATCGTCCCTTCACCACTGCACTGACGGTTGGTATGAGGTGATTGTGCTGATATGCTGTGTTTTGTTTTCACCAAACGTGGCATTGGACATTAGGACTAAACATCGCAAATTGTCAGAACTTCTGCTTTTATAGAGGTGGTCACACTGGTTGATCAGTTTATCAACTGCATTTGATTCACAGTAACTGGATGCTATTTAACCTTCCTGTGAAAACAGTAAGGGTGTACTTAGTTTTTGGCAGGACCGCATAGATTCCTGCCAGAAGTTCATATTCACATGACTGTGGATAAATCACACAGATGCTTGATAATTAGTGCTGTGTAACATGCATATTTTACATAGTGCAGACTTCTCAGATTGTCTTTTATTACAATTAACTGCAGAGCAAGCCATGCTGTTTGTAAGATAACTGCATTAAAAAAATGCTTCAGTGATTCAGTTAGACACAAAATGTATGGTTTATTGATAAGTATAAGCACACATTTAGGGCCACATAAGCACTGCAGCTCTCTGAAACCCATCATTTTCAGTTACCCTTGCTGCACAATGACTATTGGGAAAATTCCATTGTTTTACATCTTGCATAATCTATCATTTGTGTTTTTGTTCTGTTGGACTTCACCTAAACAATGCCACTGTGTTTCCAGTTATCAGCAATTACTTGGTGTGGAATATTATCAAAACCAGATTGCAATAAACTGGAATATTCTTTTAGCATGGATGCAATATTAAAATGCACTTTTTTAGCTCATTGCTGACAGACAGACACTTTCTGCTGTTTATGTTTATTGTACACTGTGTGCTCACATTTTAAGAGCAAGTCAGTGCAGATCTTAATGTAACTTCTTACAATAAACACCATAAAGGGGCGCTATTATGCTCATTTCCAGCTCCTCAATTTTGTTCTTGGATTCTACTAAAGTAGCTTTGTATGTATATCAGTTCAAAATAATCCTTGTACCTTATTCTGGGCAGTTGTCTATACACAGTCTCTGATTCACCTCCCATTCGCCTCCCTTTAACCTAATTTTCTTTTGATTGGCTGCCCCTTGCAAACAGAAGTTTTAGACAGCAAGTTATTATAAGCTATATTGTTGTTTAATTGTTGTTATAGCTTCCGCACTTCTTACTAAAAACACAGTGATATTAATCTATACTGTCACATCCCGTAACGGTTTTATGACATGTGCTACTGACGTCTTGGCCAGGTCACCCTTGTGAAATAGATTCTGATCTCAATGAGTTCTTTACCTGGTTAAATAAAGGTTAATAAAAATAAAAAATAAAAGTTGTTGGAGATACTCTTACAGCCAGAGCTATATGCCTGAGCTGATGGTGTTAAAGATATTCACTCACTTTGACATCAGAGAGCCAAGAGTAGAAAAACTGTCCCAAACAGAGTGACTTAAGTCGGCTACCACTGCAACAGAAAAGAAATAAGGAAAAGCATACTAGACCCCCTTCAACTTGACTGTGCTATGCTCAGACTTTTAGAAATAAGAGGAAACTTTTTATTGTTTCATAGAGCTACTATGACCTAATTGTGTAAAGTCATTTTAAAATAAGTCAGATTTTTCTTTTTCTTTTTTTTAAATCAGGGCCACTGTGGGAACCCTGAAACCTGAATGTGTGTATGTATGTGTGTGCGCGTGTGTGTTTATGGTGATCACTGCATCTATCCCTTTGTCCTCCTAATGTGACAGCTCCAGCTGGAGGAAGCCTTGCTTACCTTGCAGCTGAGTGTCCTAAACTAGCCGCCCAGTCTGACAGGTCCTGCTGCCTGTCTGACTTTAGTGGAACCATGCACACCATAGAGCATCATTTTTCTCTTTGTCCTCGCACTTTCTCCTTCATGTTCCTGTTTTTCTTTATTCTTTTCTATGTACTTAAATCTCCTACGGTATTCTCAATTTCTTTTAATACACCATTCTTCACCACTCATCTTTTCAGTAATCTTTCCTCTCGTCTCTTGACCTGTCCTCATCCTCATGCTCTTGCCAGACACACCTGCACTCAAGCACAGTCTAATCTCTTTTTCCCCTCTCCTCCTTCTCCTCCTCCACTTTACTCTTTTCCTGTGTGCATTTTCCACTCATGCCTTCCTTCCTGAACATGCTAAGTTTCCCCACAGGCATAACTTGAGCAAATAACAAACACTGGTTTCGATCCTGTCTTTGCTCAGTGCTGCAGTTCATCAGAGGCTTGATGTTAATGTGTATGAGCATTAAAAGTAGAGTAGATGTGAACAGAGCAGGCAGTTAACGGGCTTCCACATCCCACAGCATCATGAACAGAGCTGCACCAATCTCGCTTCCAGCTACCGCCCCATCCTCATGTTACCCATCTGCATGTCTGTCATAACCCCACACTGTTTATTTCCTATCAACTCTGCTGAATACACTAACCCACATCAGCTTTATCATTTTGTTTTACTGCATGAGCTGTATGCGCACATGTTTTGTGTGGATGAGCACATTTGTGTCATTTTGTCTGCTGACCACCCACATTTTTGTTTGTTGACCATCCCTTGTGTGTTTCAGTTCCACCGCATGATGTAAAGCGCATTGCATGGAACAGCACAGGCAACAGCTCCTGCCCCGAATCTGAGCCCTCACAGTCCTCCATGCCTGCTGCTCCACTAGGGAGCAACACTGTCGCTGCTAAAATCAACACTAAGCAGAGTAAGAACACATCTGCACTGACTAACTCATTGTTCCCTCCACCTCAGCCACTGTAGCGGTTGCTCATTAAAACCCTGCATCTCTGCTGTGTGGTAGTGGTGGTTTTCTCAGTATTAGATGTCAAGTCATCTAGTTGGCCGATTTTGATTCTATACAGTTTTACGATGTGACAGAACACAGGTTTCATGCATTTATTTTTTATGCATGTTCAGCTCCTGAAATTAATTATTTACATTGGTTGGTGTACTACTAACTTGAGGAAGGCTAATGCTGTTGTTAGTGTATAGTGATGTTAGTTTCTCATGTTAACAGATGCCTTGAAAATTGCCAGAACCATCAACATGATTGTGTGCCTTTTTGTTGTAAAAACTTGTGTTTATAAAGGAAAGTATGAAAGATTTTTAAAAACAGATTAATATTTAGTTGGTTAGACACAATCCCAGCCTTGGGAATCACAAGCCAGTGTATTCCTAGTGGTTCCAAGCCCAGATAAATGAGAGAATTGTATCTGCAAGGGGGTGCGATGTAATATCATGATACCAGAAATTTAGTAGTTTAGTAGAATTACATAATTCTTGTTACCAAATTCAATACCACAGTTGGAAAAACAAAATAATAAAATAAGAGATTATCCCATGTACATAAACAAAGTCCATTCACCATGGCAATGCCAGCTTTCGTAAACTAAATTATAAGATAAGCGGGAAAACTTGTTTTAGCATAAGGATGATAATGATATGGATGATGCTAATAGAATTTGAAACCTTGAATTCTTTGAACTGATTTGGACGCTGGTCTCTTTTAGATGCTTCACTAAAGTCGAAGTATTTCCTCCCTTGGTCTGAAAAGCATGATAGCATTATTTGCATATTACCTTATGTGAATCAGTTATCACTCCTTGGTCATCCGCCTCAAATGCAAAATACTTCCAGTACCCGACTCCCGTCTGCTTTTCTTATTAACGAACTGGGCAGAGCTGTCCCAGCAGCTGCACTACTTCTCATCTTTTCACATGTAGTTTTTGCTGTACCATGTGTAGTTTTTCCTGTGTTTGTGGGCATCCCTTTTCTTTATCAGCTTGTAAGGCTAGACTAAAATGCTTGTAGCCACATGCTGCCCTGTTGCGTTTTCAAAATTTTGGTATCGGAACGTATTGTAAGAATTGGTTCTGGTCCCCACTCCTTTTTTTCCCAAGGGGTCGCCACAACAGATGAATTTGCATTTGTGATTTGACACAGATTTAATGTTGGATGCCCTCCTTGATGGACTTGAGACCAGCACTAGGAGTGCACTGACTTCTGAGCTTCAAGGCTGGGGTTGGGTCTTCTTCCGGTTGTGAATTGGGGACCTTTTTGCAAGTGAAGCAGATGTGTAATCCACTACATTATCATGCTGATCTTTATTTCTCTTTTAAAATAAAAAAAAAAAATCAGCTTGGATCTTTTTGTCCCGTCAATGATAAACTGGTTTGTGAGGCATGAATGTTTTCTGTTTCTGAAGTGGGACACGCCAGAAAAAGTTTGAGAACACCTGGCGTAGCGTGACCTAGATTTGTTTTAACAAAAATGTATTAGCAGTAATCTTGATTACGATATTATATATTAGAAACCACAGATCATTTGTTGTTTAAATGTTCAGAGCAATAAAAATGAAACATTATCTTCTTTGTAGCATCTATGTTGTTTCCATGTTCCAACATAAAAGTAGAAAGGAGGAATTCCCAACGCAAGAAATGAGGAGCATCTGAGGATGAGTCAAAATAAATTACAGCGCCCATCTTCATTAAAATAACTGAGCATGTCATCTGGCCCAACATTGTGGTTCATTGATGTATTTGGCAATCAGTGGAGCTCTAAAGCACAGAATAAAATACAGTGCTGTGAGTTTATTGTGGGTTTTGGTTCTTTTATGGAATTTGTTGACTATAAGAAGACATTACCAGTGTTTTTCTTAAATATGGATTTTATGGAAGGGAGACTCATGCAGTGGGGAAACTCTTTTGGTTATTACTTTTAAAATGTATAATGTGAGGAAAGGTTTCAGTGGTTTCTTAATTTTATAGATTAATTTGTAAACCTAGTCTGGGGCAGACATAATTATAACAAAATAAAAAGCGTTAGATTGAAATGGGGTTTTATAAAACAAAAATGTTGGACTGAAGGTAATTAAACTATCGTTGTTGGTTTTAATCTTTCATTCACATCTCACTCCTCAGTTAATGGAGGTGACTCAGTGAACAAAACTGGAAAAAGTTTGGCAAGTTCTCTCACTTACCACACACATAACAGTTGGCCATAGCAGGGGAATGCTAATAAATGGGCCTTAAGTTAAGAAGGCTGTGATATTTACGAGTAGAATTGTTGCTTCTGTTTTGTTGGCTGTGTGTGCTCACAGCAGAGAGTAGTGTTCAGTCAGTTGTCGTGTCGTACTGAAGGCGAGAAGCTGAGCGACAGACAGTGATGAGGTCGAGCTCCAGCAATGAAGCAGCTTTGGATCCAAGTGTTGAGGTTAAAGAGGAGTGTTGAGCTGTAGCCGCAGAGGAAGTGTGTGTGTGAAGGAAGGCAGGAGCTGAAGTGACGAGAGAAAAATGTCGTCATGCAAAACCCCACTACACAGTTAATTGTTGTCTCACCTTCCAACTTGCGTCTCACCAGCTACCATCTGTTTGCCTCTTTCTCTGTCTTGTTCTTTCTGCAGCTCGTAAACAGGAGATCATCAAGATTACGGAGCAGCTGATTGAAGCAATCAACAATGGAGATTTCGATGCCTACACGTGAGTACAACTATGTGTAAAAGGAAAAGGAGCAGATGCCTTCTGAAAGTACAATGTGTGTAATTTTGTAATACTCTCTTTTCGCTTTTTTTTCCTTTTATGCTCTTTCTCAGGAGGATTTGTGATCCTGGACTCACCTCTTTTGAGCCTGAAGCTCTGGGAAATCTGGTGGAGGGCATGGACTTTCACAAGTTTTACTTCGAAAACTGTGAGTTGTCTTCTTTACTTACGTAATATACAGTTTATTTTAAACTGCTTCGAATGCCAGACGAGGAGCACAGTCAGTCATTTTGGGGAATACCAAGAATATTTTTTTAGTGTGGATAAACTCCTCTGTTCAGGTTACTTACAGTAGTGTCGTTGTTTACACACTGGCCTTACAAGCGAAAGGTCCCTGGTTCAATTCCAGGTGGGGGCACAAGTCCCTCTTACCATGGAAGGTTAAGTCAGGAAGGCCATTTAGTGTAAAACCTCTGCCAAATTACCAATGCGGATTAATCTGCTGTGGGGCCCCCTTTGGGGAGAATACAAGGAAGCAGTCGATGGTACATTTTTTTTACAGCTGTAACTAATAATTACTTTCATCAGGAAGCTTAAGTTATAGCGCTTAGGCGGATCCTTTAAAGTACTTTCATTCTATTTGTAGTTTTAAACCCAGTGATGTTCTGTTTACAGTCAACAAAAGCATGAAATTGTGACATTTAGATAAGCTTAAAGGTTCATGCTTTTTTTTCACACTTCATTGGGGAAAAACGATTGTGTCAACTGAATCGTTTTGAGTTTAATTCTGTATGTGCTTTAGAAAAAGTTTTTCCTCAAAGAAGTTGATGGCTGTTTTGCTTAAGATTTAAATGATGATGATGATGGTAATGATGGGTGGTGGTGGTTCAGTTTCCTGTCATAGAATTTCATGGCTCATTCTTCTGCTAATCCATAGTCTGAAGTTGTCATAAACACTTAGTTAAGGCTGGTATGTGTTGGAGATGGTCATGATTTTTGGTACTTTTTGCCTCTCCCTTTTTCAAGGTTTCACCACAGCACATGAATCCCCATATGTGATTTGGCACAGCTCTTTACACTGGAACCCCTTCTTGACGCCACCCTCCCATGTGCCTGAGCTTAGGAGTACACTAGTTTGTGACTCCTGAGACTGGCCTTGTGTCTCCTCCTGGTTACGAACTGTGGACCATTCATGCGTAAACTAATTTGTAAACAGGTTATTTCTACTGCAGAGTTGTGCATTTTAGCATGGGAGTCTATGGGTATTGACTCACTTATGGAGCCAGCCTCAAGTGGCCATTAGAGGAACTGCAACACATTTTTTTTTTTTCAGACCTAGAGGTCACTGCGTGCTATTTACACATTTTCAACTCTCTCAACTGAAGGGCCAATGAGCTAATGCCACGGCAAGGCATCCAACTGTCCATCAGCCTTCCGTCCACAATTCACAAGAATCTCTATACCTCCTAGAGTATTGGTCAGATTTTTGCACACAATGATCACCAAACAGGTCTTCACCCAAATTGTCCTCAAGGTCATAGTTTCTTGTACTGTTAGACAGTGTTGATCATGATGTTATTGGTCATGATCATGGAAGGAGTGGTCCTGTTGGTTGCCTCCCACATTAGGAAAGCGTGGTTGGGGCCCTAATGTTACCATTATGCTAGCTTCAGTGATATGGTCAATTCTATGACATGCTGCTGTGTTCACATATTTTCATGCTTTTTATGACCATAGTTACTACTAAGCATGCAGTCATAATACTCCTGACCTCATTTGTTGATGAATGAGATTAATTTCTCCACAATATGACCGTTTCTGAGCCTTCTCGACTTCACAATAATTATGATTCTTGTTAATTGTGCCATACGGCCAGCAAGCCAGATGATCTGCTGTGTCACTGACATTCTGGTTTCACTTTGTTCAGTGCTGAGCAAGAACAGCAAGCCCGTCCACACCACCTTGCTCAATCCACATGTGCACCTGATCGGTGAGGATGCTGCATGCATCGCCTACATTCGACTCACACAATTCGTGGACTCCACGGGCCGCCCCCGTTCCAGTCAATCAGAGGAGACCAGGGTGTGGCATCGTCGAGATGGCAAGTGGCTTAACGTCCACTTCCACTGCTCAGGAGCACCCGCTGCGCCACTACAGTGATCAGGTATGCAGCCGTATGGTTTCAGAAAATGTACAGAAAGTTAGCAGTAAGTGACTGCACAAGTTGTTTAAATCATAAGGACAACTACTGAACAAATGTTTGTTTACTACACAAACTCAAGATGTGAAGGGTTTTTTTTTTTTTTTTTTACATAACTGTGAGCTGTAAATCATAATGAACAGGTAATGGCAACAAACTCACTAAATAACATTGTTGAAATCTCATCTCAAATTTAATCTGAAAATTCAAATGTTTTAGAATGCATTTATACTACTTTAAATTTATTGTAACCAAACATTTAGACTGGTGTTTTTTGTCATAGATGGTCTTATGCAATTATTTTACTGGTCTTAAGATCAAACTGGGATGTTTTTGGTCTAGAGCTAAAATGAGTTTGACACCCCTGATTTAAATAATCATTATGTAACAAATACCTGGTTTCACAAATTAATATGTGCGCATTACTGGGATAAGTGTGGTGGGTTAAAGAAATAATCTGCTGCGCTCAAGCGTCACAGCAGACTATTTGCGTTGTAAATTCTCCTCTGACTTGTAGGGATTGTGGTAGCCACATCCTGCTGTAAACCTCAGTTGCATTCCGCCTCTTTTTTTTTGATGCCCTCATTTTCTGAACCCTTGCTCATTTGATTGCTTGTATTTCTCGCCTCATCTTAATTGGTGTGTCTGATATACCCATGTTGGTGGTGTTCCTTGAGCATTAAATTAATGTGCTAACCGCTAAGCCACTGTGCTGTCCAGGTTGGTTAGGTTTAGGCAAAGTCGGTGGTTTCCAGTAAAATGCATCCTTTCACAGGGGTAATGGTTTATTAAAACCCTCTTTATCCAGAAAGCCCTGAAGACAAACTTCTCTTATGTGCCTTTTTCCCCAATTTGCAAAGTGATAAAATCACAAAAATTGTGGCAAAGTTCTAGTGATGGATTTGGAACAACACCGTTACAAACTTTTTACTGACTGAAATGACACAAACTACAAAGAAATAAACTTGAATTATCCTTTACACCAGGGGCGTCAGACATGGGCCCGGGGGTCCCAGAACCGTTAGAACAAAGGGCCTAATGCAGCCCACTGGATGACTTTAGAAAGGGTTAAAATTGCAAACAAGGAGGGCATAAATTTCGGAGGTTTGACTGTATTTGCCTTTGCAGTCATAGTATGTTCCTAATTTTTGTTAGTGTGGCACAAGTCTCTATGAAGTGTCCCCGTAGTGTAGTGGTTTACACATTCGCCTTACAAGCAAAAGGTCCCTGGTTCGATACCAGGTAGGGACACAAGCTCCTCTCACCATGGAGGGTTGCGTCAGGAAGGAGAAAATAATGGACCTTTCAGCTGCTCCCTTGTATTCTCCTCCAAGGATTGCCATGCGGATTGCTACAACGGATTAATCCTCATTGGTAATTTGGTAGAGGTTTTACGCCGGATGCCTTTCCTGACGCAAATAGTGAGAGGGGCTTGTGTCCCCACCTGAGATCAAACCAGGGACCTTTCACTTGTAAGGTGAATGCACAAACCACTACGCTACCATCAAACCTGACAAGCAGACAAGCAACTGCTGACCAACCACCAAACTATAGTGGTGGTTGACAAGGAGCAGAAAATGGCAGTTGTGATAGATGTGGCAATCCCAGCTGACAGCAACATCAGAGAGAAACCATACAAGAAAACTGAGAAGTACCAGGGGCTGAAGGACCAGCTGGAGCAGATGTAGAAGTTCAAGTCCAAAGTGGTTCCATTGATAAGACGAGCATTAGGAGGTGGAGGACAGGGAGAAGGTGTGTTAGGAGGCAGAAAAAGAGGAAAGGAGAATGTAGGAGTGTGGAGGTGAGAGTAGGCACTATGACTGGTAAAGGGAGAGAGCTGGTTTATATGATGGAGAGAAGGAAGGTAGATTGATTGTGGAAGGGAAGAAAGGCCAGGAGCATTGAGGGTGGACTGGAACTGTTCTACCATGGTGTAGATAGGAAGTGAAAAAGTGTGGGGTAATCTTGAAAGTATGTGACACTTGTCAGATGGAATAATGACGTTAAAGGATGATCCACTGTGGCGACCCCTAATGGGAGCAGCCTAAAGAAGACCAAGAACTCTCAAACTAGACGAGTGGCTGTAGCAGATTCTAGGTACAACATCAAATGGCTCTGTCCAGAAGAGTACAGTCCTAGGAACAGCTAAAATACTGCACAGAACCCTTACACTCCCAGGGCTCTGCTAGACAACCTGATCTTGAGGAACACAGATTATTTATTATTATAGATTATTAGACAGTAATTGGCTGGTCTGGCCCACTTAAGGTCAGATTGGTCTGTATGTGGCCCATGATGGAAAATGAGTTTGACATCCCTGCTTTAACCTTTCATAGGGCATTTATTGAAATACTTCGGAAAATCAAAATTTCAACCCTAGAATATTATTGGAGGATATTTTAGTTTTACGACTTAAAAAAAATATATTGAAGAAAAAGGTCAATGAAGTTTTGGTTTCTCGCCCAATAAAGGTTTAAACTGTACTTGCTTATTTTCTTATTTTCAGCCATATTAACTCTAACATGTTGCTCCTCCTCTCCTCCCTCAGTGGTCCTGAGCCTCCAGTCTACTGGAGTGTGTGTTTTGGGGGGCAGTGTTTTTTCAGCGAGCGTGTTTAAGAGGTACGTCCTCTGCGTGGATTGGCTAGTGCCAGGAGCCCGGCCGGGCGAGATCGCATCCCTCTCCACGATACCAACCAATCCTGTCCCTCCTTTGACCTGCTGGGGGCCGGCTGAACACAAGACTCCGCCTCCATGGGATGATGCATGCATCTGGCGCCTGATTGGAGGGCGCGTCTTTGCCCTCTATCCCTCCCCTGGCAGCCATCTTTTTTCTGCCCGTGCAAGATGAGACGTCCTGGGGGAGGAGAGGATTTACAGTTGAACTTGTGACAGTTTATGAGTATGAGTTATGAATATACTGTGTAAATTATGACTAGATGTACCAGAAACCACCAAAACCCAACCAAGCATTTATATTCACTATCTAATAATGGAGGAACAGGCAGGAGTGTGAAGTTAGCAGCTGAGATTTTGGACACATTAGGGATTACTGGGTAGAAAGTGTTGTGC
Organism: Etroplus canarensis; assembly: GCA_015106775.1. Lineage (NCBI taxonomy): Eukaryota > Metazoa > Chordata > Actinopteri > Cichliformes > Cichlidae > Etroplus > Etroplus canarensis. The sequence continues at coordinate 3,184 of VUQH01053948.1, read as the reverse complement.
TCACTACCTGGACGCTGATGTAGGGAGATTTTCCCCCACTGAATTAAAGAGGGAAAAACGATCAAGTTGGCTCAGTCAGACAACTTGATGACGAGAGAAACTTGATATCAAAAACATGAAGCACCAAAGTGTAGAACTTTAGGCTTTTTATGTGTTCAAGTGTTTTTGTTTGTGTGCTTGTTTTTTTTTTTTGTTTTTTAATTTAATTTTATTTTTTCTTCCGCATGAACGGAAATTGTGTTGTTGTGGGGTTGGGGGAGGGGTTTGTCTGAATCGGGGTTATGTGTTCTGTTGCGTTTTTAGCGTCCTGATACCTTTGCGTTCCTGTGAATAACCGGAGCCTTTTGCTTTTGTTATATTTTTATTTTTTCTGGTCTGACTGATTCTATACCCGAGGCTCCCTTTTAAAGCAGCTGACTTAAAAAAAAAAAAAAGAAGAAGAAAGGAAAAAAGAGGGATTTTATTGTGCATATTTAAAGCTAACCTTTGCGTGTGAGCACGTTTTGTTGTGTCTATATGCAGTGGAGGGAGAGAGAGGGCTCCTGCCTCTCCCGCATTTATCCCTTCCTGCCTCTTTTTTTTTTTCTTTAATGTTCCCTCTCACTCCGTTTCCCTGCTTTGTGCAAGCCCCCTGGTTTGTTTATAATCACTGTGTAAATACAGTGTATGTATAGATATATGTAGAAAAGTGTAATATATGTACATGTATCTAAGAGACACTCATCCTGTGCACTTGGGCGTGGGAATCAACCCATGACCTCTGTGAACTTCCCCTTGGTAGTTTAGGAGCAACATTTTCCTCTGTAGTTTAAATCCTCCACCTTAAAAATTCTTCCTAGTAGCTCTTGATTAATACACAGACTTGTGTAGGCTACCAGCTCTAGATCCATGGCCGTACGACTGTTTTTGGAGATGGGGAATAAAAGAAACAGGTTGA
>VUQH01053942.1:5245-19302 GCA_015106775.1 Etroplus canarensis | reverse complement strand
TCATCTGAAGCAACTGCCTTTCCAGTCTTCATCCTCTTCATTGCTGCCCTCACTTCCTCCTTACTAATATTCTGCACTTCCTGATTCACTGTCATCCTTCTATTTGATCTCCTCTCTCTCATTTTCCTCATTCATCAGCTCCTCAAAGTACTCCTTCCATCTTTTCAACACACTCTCTTCACTCATTAAAACATTTCCATCTCTATCCTTAATCGTTCTAATCTGCTGCATATCCTTTCCAGCTCTGCCTCTATGTCTCGCCACTCGATACAAGTCCTTCTCTCCTTCCTTGGTGTCCAGCCTCTCATACAACTAAGCCTTTTCCTTTGCCTTTGCCACTTCTCTCTTTGCTGTGCACCTAGACTCCCAGTACTCCTGTCTACTTGCATCATCTCCCTGACTATCCCACCTTTTCTTTCCCAGCTTCTTCCTTTGGATCATGACCTGTTCTTTTCCTTCTCCATATTTTTTCTCTTCCCATCATTCTGGTACGTTCATCTTGGCTTCATCTGTCCAAAAAAATTCCCTAGAACTGGGCAGGCTCTTTTAGATGTTTTCTGGCAAAATCTAATCTCCCCTTTCTGTGCTTAAGTTTAGCCAGTGGTTTGTGCCTTGTTGTCTCTTTCATTTGTGAAAGTATCTCTTGATTGTAGACCTTGACAATGACACACCTACCTCCTTGAGTGTTCTTGACTTGGCTAGATGTTGTAAAGTGAGTTTTTCTCAACCAAGTACAGAATTCTGCCATCTGATAGGTCTGTTTTGTTTTTTCAGCCTAATGATGGCCTCCTTCCTTTGCACTGACATCTCTTTGGACCTCATATTGAGAGTTTCAGCTAACAGCTACCAAATACAAGTCTGTAATCAACAACAGAACTTTTATCTGCTTTGTTTGCTGTAAAATAATAAGAAAATAGGTCCAACCTGATCATGAAAATGCTTGTTGGTTAACTGTCCCATTTCCCTTGAGCCTCTGAAAATGGAGGACTATGTATAACAAATGGCTGTAATTCTTAGGAGTTAATGCAGTTCTTTTGTCAAACCCCTTGAGTCAAAGCTGAAAGTCTGCACTTCAATCACATTTTGACTGCTTGATTTAAAATCCACTGTTGTGGTGTGTAGAGGCAAAAGAAAAAAAAATTGTCGTTGTCCAAAAACTTATGGACCTAACTGTTTATTCTACACTGCTATTGAAAGAGCATATGTATCAGTAATGCCTGTGCAGCCACATTCAAAACCATACATGCATACAAGAGAACTGATCCTAATGAGCAGTTTCTGTCTCTGTCTGCAGGGAAGAAGGGCTCAGAGCTCGGGGAGTACGACCCTCTCACCCAAGCAGACAGTGAAGATGAGAGTGAAGAGGATGACCTTGTGCTCAACTACCCCCGAAATGGCCTTGGCAGGGACAGCTGCCTGGGCACGGGCACCTCCAAGCTGCGTGGAGGCCGATCTGGAAGATTTGTGGGCACTGAAAGCGAGGGCCAGGAAGATGAGGAGGATGAAGAGGAGGACGAATGGAGGGAGCGACTACCCAGCAAATCCAGGCAGGACAGAGACGACGTGAAAGGAGTGCAGTACTGGAGCCACAGGGACTCGGGCAGTGACAGGAAGGGGGAGGAGAGAGGGGGTCCAGGGGCACTGGGGGGCACTGGGCTGGGGGTTCACAGTACTGATGAAGAAAAGAGGATGAGGGTGAAAAATGCTGTCCGAAGTGCATTTTTCCTGGTGCCTCTGGTGTGTGCCACGTTGCTTGTGCTGCTGTGTGCATTTCTGATTCCTTGCCAAAAGGGAGAACTGGAAAAGACCCCGCAGTGGGAGAGAGCATTGGGAGAAGCAGGAGGTAAAAAAAATAAAATAAAGTGATGAGTTTAATCTTCAGTCAACTAAATGTATGAATTAATAAACAACAGAAATTCCTAGTAATAGGTAAGGTCTCACCGTACTTAGTTGATCTGTAAAGCGAGTGTTGCCACAAAAATAAAGCTAGCCAAGGAGTCTCAGAGGCTAGACAATAATGCCTAACCCTGTAATTATCCACCCACGATTACGCAGGGTTGTGAGCGTCATTCTACCTACCACATGCTCTGTTTCAATATGAAACATGTCTTCTGCTGGTAGATGGTGTTGCTTTTGTTCTTCATTTAGGTGTCACTCCACTCGCACTGGCACTGTGGGATGTTGATGGTGATTCAGTGGAGGATGTGTTTCTGGGTGTTACTGAGTGGACCAATGACACTCATACCACACAAGGCAACAAAAGTAAGTGGGAAATTATAATATCCTCACCAACCCCTTGCTCTCTGTACCCATCTTTGTGCACATTATGTAAAATGAATCTCCACTTTAACAACTAAGCATCTTTGTCTCTCTTTTTAACCTCTTTGATATTTATACATCATGTTTATTCTTCATCCCAGTTAACAGTGTGGTGGCCCTGTCTGCTATCAGCGGTCAGGTGTTGTGGAGAAAAGTCATGCGGGAGACTGTGATGTACATCCAGTGTGGTCTGCAGTTCAGCACCCAGCCATTGCCTGTGTGTCTCCTCATCAGCAAATCCATCATCATGGCTGTCAACATTACCACAGGTTAGACAAAAAAATCATTCAAGCTGTTGTCTGGTGTTTCTGAAACTTGTGTTCATACATGAAAAAATGCCAATATTTGAGCTAAAATTTCTCTATAAATACACTATAAGGACAAAAGTACTGGCCCACACCTATTAGTAATTGAATTTAGAGGTTTCATTCAGTCCTGTTGCCACAGATGTATGAAGTCAAGCATCTAGCCATGCAGTCTGTCTTCACAAACATTTGTGAAAGAATGGGACATTCTAAAGAGCTCACTGAATTCTAGCATGATACTGTAATAGGATGCCAACAAGTCAGCTGATGAAATTTTCTCCTTCCTAGATGTTCCACTGTCAGCTGTAAGTGGTATTATTGCAAAGTGGAACCACAGCAACTCAACCAAGAAGTGGCAGACCACCTACAGTTACAGGGTGGGACTGTAAAGTACTGAGGCGCTCTGCTGACTCGACAACTGCAGAGTTCCAAACTTCCTCAGGCATTAATATCAGCACAAAACCTGTTTGCATGTAGCTTCATGACATGGGTTTCCATGGCTGAGCAGCTGCATGCAAACCCTACATCACCAAGCACAATGTCAAGTGTTGAATGAGCAGTGGAAATGTGATGAATCATGCTTCTCTATCTGGCAGTCTGATGAATGAGTCCAGGTTTGGCAAATGCCAGTAGAAGGTCACCTGCCTGACTCATTGTGCCAACTGTAAAGTTTGGTGGGGGAGGGTTAATGCTACGGGGTTGTTTTACTGGGGTTGGATTGGGCCTCTTCATTCCAGTAAAGGAAAATCTTAATGCTTCAGCTCACCAAGATATTTTGGCTTATTATATGTTTCCAAATCAGTGGGAACAGTTTTGAGAAGGCCTTTTTCTGTTCCAGCATGACTGTGCTCCACTGCACAAAGTAAGGGTCATCAAGGCATGGTTTATGAGTTGGGTGTGAAACAACTTGCCTGGCCCACACAAAGCCCTGACCTTAACCCCAAGAACCACCTTTAGGATCAACTAGAATGGAGATTGTGAGCCAAGCACTATTGTCCAACATCAGTGTCTGACCTCACAAATACTCTCCTGGATGAAATGTACCTTCAGCTGCTCCCTTGTAATCTCCCCAAGGGATTTCCACAGCAGATTTTACACCAGATGTCCTTCCTGACACAGCCCTTCATGGTGAGAGGGGCTTGTGTTCCCATCTGAAATCGAACCAGGAACCTTTCGCTTGTAAGGCGAGTGTGTAAACCACTAAACTGTAGAGACAATTAAATACTCTTCTGGATGAATGGGTAAAAATTTTTATAGACACACACCAAAATGTAATACATAGGTGGCCCAATACTTTTGTCCACATGTACAAGTAAATAAGGGTAATTCACTCAAAGTATTCCCTTCAAAGCATTTAAATCAGGTTCAAATGTATTTCTTCTCCTTCTCCAGGCATAAGATTGTGGTCAGCCCCACTTAAGGACATTGAATCCCAGGTGGTCTTACTTCCAGACCTCCAGGGTGACTCAGTCCCAGATCTGCTTGTAGCCACCCTGCCAGCAAATAAGGTATGGCAGCCACCTGTCTTTTCATATACAGGTATATTAAGTTCATGAACATTAGAGTTTGCACACCATTGTGCTTCTTTAGTATTCATGTAAAGTCACTTCTCCCTTCTAATTTATCGCTTTGATTGTGAGCCTGTTGCATGGACCATATTTCAACTGATTTACCTGGATCCATCAGTTAAGATTCAGGAGTCAAAATTCATAGACTGCAACTGATGAATTCAATATTCATTAAAAATGTTAACCAGTTTCAGGTGGCATCACTCATCAGTGAAGCTCTGTGATTGCATGTCCAGCTACAGTCCCATTAAGGTCTATATGTCACATCCTGGCACTGATCATGAGCTGAAAGTTTACAGGGGTTTTTTTTTTTCAGACTTTGGATCTCTCCCTGACTTTGATCTCGGGACTGACGGGAGCGAGGCTTGGACATCCCGTGCCTTTCAACCTCACGAGTCCAGGGAAGCTGATTGGTCCTTTGTTGCATGAGACACAACAAGAAGCATACTACATCCTGTTTGGAATAGGTGAAGGAGAAGTATAGCAAGCTTAAACATCACTTCACAAAGACTTTTCATTCACCATATGAGTTTTCTGTGTATGTTTTTTACAAGAGATTCTGTTCATTGACAGGAGGGTCATTCCATGAAAAATCCGTTGGTGCCTCCCACCTGACTCACTCAGAATCAGCTGATTTTTTTTAAAAACAACAATATTTAAAGAATGCATGCAAAATTTTACCATCATACTGTAAAAATTTTCCAAGTTACAGCCCTTCAAAGTACATAAGGATGTGCTGAAATTTGTGGAGCTTCACTGGCTGTTCAGCTTGTGTCAGTCTGCTTTTGGCATATCCTTTTACTCACTTTATGAATAAACTTTACAGGAAAACACCAAATTGCTATCACACTTATCTTCAGTGCACTTTCCTCATCTTCTGACTTAGAGCATCCACTGATCCAAACAACCCTCTGTGATCCAGGCCCTTGTTTGTGCTCATAGTGTAAGGATTTTGAAAACCTTCTTCAAACTTGTTTGGTCAGATGGATATATACCATGATACTGACGCTCAAATATGTTATAGAAAAAAAAAAATGCTGAACAAAAGTGGATGTAAAATTGATTTGGTTGCAGTTGTTAGCCTGAAAATTTCATGTTGCTATTTCATGTACTTAACCCTAGTACTGCCGGACCTCAATATATTGATGTCCGAGTTTCGTTTCCCAAGTTTCGTGCACTGCTGGTCGTCTATATATTGATCACTTAGGGTGTTTTCATTCACTGCCGGTCATCTAGCTGGTTTTATAGCTGGCAGGACAAGGGTTAAGTTGCGAGTGTTGGAAAAAATAACACAAATTAAAAAGCCCTAAATTTCACTCCTCACCTATGTACTCAGAGGAACCAAAACTGAGAGAATCTTCATAGTGCGAAGGTAAAATTTTACGTAGCATCATTAAATATATACAACAAAAATACCTAATTATAAGGGGGTCAGTAGGGAACTATTTTTCCTTTTTTTTTTTTTTAAAGATGTGGTTGATATTTATATAGAGTGTTTCTCAAAGTTATTTTGTGTCATTGTGTATTCCCTCAGGTAATGTGGAGGCCATCTCTCTGCAAGACATCTACATTCGTGCCACTGGAAACATGACCATAACTCAGGCGCTTAGAAGGAAGGATTCGGGGTGGGAGGGACTCAAGAAGCCCAGTTCCTCCTTAAAACATATTCACGGGTAGGCTTCTGTGACTGGCACATTGATTTGGTTTCACAGCACAGACTCTTCTTTGTCTGTTAAATGCTAAACTTTTAATCAGTTGGAAGGAAGGAGTTATAGTTACAGACCTCATGAGTGTTAGTTTTGTGTGGCTGTGTATTCCGTTGGAGTTAACCAGAAAACCTGATACTCATTAATCATCAATGTTCCATCGCAAATAGTTCAATATTTTGATACAAGCATTTTAAAGCAATAAATTTATTATTTTTTACTATTATTATTATTAGTAGTAGTAGTAGGTCTTACATGCCTTTTTAGCATATTCAGATATTGTGAAATGTCATTTTCTGAGGTTTATCATGAAGATTTCTGGATTGAAAACAATCTTGAGACTTGAGCATACAGTACTGTGCAAAAGTCTTGAGCCACCAAGGAACTAGACTCTTGTAGTTTTCAGTCTTGAGCAATAATTCTTCAGGCTTTCTTAAGTTGTTCTTTGGACATTGGCTGCTTTTTCACTCTCACTGGGAACGAGTTCAACTGGTTGTTGGCAATACAAACCAAACTCTCGCAGTGGTTGTATAGAGATCGGATTGCTCATAGTAATGAGCCCAAAAAACCCCCCACTAGAAACCACGAGGGACACCGTCGAATGCCTTCTCCGGGTTCACAAAACACATGTAGACTGGTTGGACAAACTCCCACGCACCCTCAAGGATCTTCGAGAGGGTAAAGAGCTGGTCCAATGTGCCACAACCAGGACGAAAACCACATTGTTCCTCCTGAATCCGAGGTTAGACCAATGGCCGGACTCTCCTCTAGTAGCTTACCATAGACCTTCTCAGGGAGGCTGAGGAGTGTGATCCCTCTATATTTGGAACACAACCTCTGAACCACCACCCCAGTTTGCCATGCCAAAGGTACTGTCCCCAACTTCCATGCAACGTTGCAGGGACATGTCAACCAGAACAGCCCTACAACATCCAAAGCCTTGAGGTACTCGGGGTGAATCTCATCCCTGCCACAGAAGCGTTTTTTAACAAATTCTGCAACCTCAGCCCCAGTGATGGGCAAGTCATCCCCCTTGTCCTCAGGCTCTGCTTCTGCTATGGAAGACGTGTCAGTGGGATTGAGGAGATCCTCAAAGTATTCCTTCCACCCCCCCGACAATATCTTCAGTCGAGGTCAGCAGCTCACCATCCGCACCATACACAGTGTGAACAGGGAGCCAGTTCACCAGAACCTCTTTGAGGCCAACCGGAAGTCTTGCTCCATAGTCTCACCGGACTCAAGTTTTTGCGTCTGCAACCACCTGAGCTGCACTCCGCTTGGCCTGCCGGTACAACTCAGCTGCTTCAGGGGTCCCACAAGCTAACCAAACTCAGTAGGACTCCTTCTTCAGCTTGATGGCCCACCTCACCTATGGTGTCCACCATTTGGTTCGGAGTTTGCCACCGCGAGAAGCACCGACAACTTTACGGCCACAGCTCTGAGCAGGCGCTTCCACAATGGAGGTGGAGAACATGGCCCATTCAGATTCCATGTTTCTAGTCTCCCTCAGAATATGGTTGAAATTCCTCTGGAGGTGGGGGTTAAAGACCTCTCTGACAGAGTCCTCTGCCAGTGTGTCCTTAAAAAAAATTGAGGAAACTGGAAAAGTGGATGACAAAGACGAAGTGACAGACCTAAAAAAAACTATCTACAGTATCTGAAAGTAATTTCCTTAAGAAACAGGAAAAAAAAATCAAGCAAGCTGTTTGCCAAAGCCTCATCAGAAAAGGTCTCAATGGAAGAGTGGCTGTCAAGAAGGGTGAGAAGGGTGGCTGAAAATCAGTGGCAACAGGCCCCAGAGTAGTGAATCCAAATTTGAAATTTTTTGTTCAAATAATCAGCAGTATCTAGTATGTCAGTAGAGAGAGATACAGCAGTGTCTACAGCCATCTGTAAAACATGATAAATCTGTCATGATTTGAGACAACATTTCAGCAAGTGGTTTGGGAGATCTGCTAAATATGAATGAAATGTGAAATGCTGAAAAGTGCTATCAGATTTGGATCCAGCATACTATGCCATTTGGAAAGCTTCTGATTAGCAACAGCTTCATTTTTAAGCATAACGATGATCCCAAACACACAATGTAACACTGTCAGTCATGGAGTGGTCTCTCCAGAACCTGGAGTTCATCATCACTGAAGCAGTGTGGGATCATCTGACAGAGAACGCAACAAAAGGCATCCAACATTTAAAGAAGAGCTTTACTGTGTCCTGCAAGAAGCCTGGAGAACTATTACTGAAGACTAAAAGAAATTACATGAAAGCTTACCCACCTTAGCTTACCTAAGAGTTCAGGCTATGTTGACGAATAAAGGCGGTTATGCTAAAAACTGAGTTTCACTTGTACAAACTATATAATTTCATTTATGTCTGCATTTCCAGATTAGTGTCCACAGTGAAAGAGAGGGGAATTTTTGGCTGAAATTCATAACAAAAACTCACTTTTTAATTTTCTTTTAGAGGATTTGAGCCTGTGGCCTTCTTGCTTCCTCTTGTGGCTGGCTTTGGCAACAGCCACAACAGTCTGGACATGGCTTTTAACCTGAACTCCACCAGAAGTGACTTGGTGTTGGTGTACGGATCCAGCAAGCTGTCTGTGCTCAGACAGAAGGATTTACGAAAGGAATGGACCTTCAGCACATCTCCAATTCACTGGTACAGCCATGGCATCACCCTAGGGTGACGAGATCCTCTCAAACTAAATATGGGGAAAAGAGTTTAAGTGGAACATTGTGAGACAAATTATCATTGCAGAGGGGTAGTCTGAAATTTTGACTTGTTATCCAAGTGTTATTTTAGCTACTTTCCTAATAAATTGCAAAAAACTCTCAAAGAGAAGCAATTCATTATCTGCACCAAGTCAGAAGTAATTTCCCAGTTTTCATTTTACCTGTAATTCCTTTTGTTTTTTTCCATCATATTATACATAAATCTGCATAGCTTGCAGCTTCATCTTGACTTGCAGTTTTTTCCTTTGGGTTTAGCACAGGCAGCATAACGTGACTGACAGGTTAACCTTAATTTGACCCAAGACTTTAGAAAATGGTCCGTCCTGTTGGATCATCTTTTGAAAATTAGAACCAAAATGTGGGACACTGTCTGACCGTAAATAACGCTGAAAGATGTGGAAATGTTTTAAATCTTCCTTAAACAGTTCTTCATCTGTTACAGTCAACCAGCAGCAGGACACTTCAACAGTGATGGAATCCTTGATGTTTTCATTCAACATTCATCAAATGGTGTCATGACGGTAAAACAAAACAGGCCCTTCTTAGTTTTTTCAAAGCTGAAATGAATTTATTGGCTTACATGCTGCACAAAAAACCTGTTTCTTTTCTGTTCTGCATTTGAGTCGTCACAGAGATTTGTCTTTTATGACACGCACATTTGCTCTGATCGGTTTTCTCACATTGTCTCTCAGGCATTCATCATCGATGGGGCAAGCGGGCACCCTCTCTGGACAGCGGAGTTTGTGTGTCCGCAACTTGTTGTAGAAACATCTCCAATCGCCACATCCACTGGCCAATCTGCTTTCCTGTTCTGGGCCAGTGAACCAATCAAAGCACAGAGGAATGTTACCAAGACAACTGTAAGTCTTCCCTAGAGAACAAGTGGATTATTGAGGCAAATCAGTTCTGCTGAAAACAATATATCCTTGCCAGCCATTTTATTTGGTACACTGTGCTAGTACTAGGTTGATCCCCCCTTTTATCTTCAGAACTGTCTTAATTATTCATGACATAGATTCAACAGGCTGCTGGAAACTTTCCTCAGAGATTTTAGTTCATATTGACATGATAGGATCACAGATTTCTCAGCTGCACATCCATGATGCATGATCCTGTTCCAACACATCCCAAAGGTGCTCTGTTGGCCATTTGAGTACAGTGAACTCATTGTCATGTTCAAGAACCAGTTTGAAATGATTTGAGCTTCGTGACATTCTTATCCTGCCGGAAGCAACCATCAGAAGATGGGTACACTGTGGTCATAAAGGGATGGACATGGTTAGCAACAATATTTAAACATGTTGTGGCATTTAGCAATGCACAATTGGGGCTGAGGGGCTCAAAATGTACCAGAAAAAAATCCTCACACCATTACAGCACCACCAGCCACTCATCAGTCCAGGCAATGTTTTTCCAGTCTTCTGTTGTCCAATTTTGGTGAGCTTGTGTGAACTGTCACCTCAGTTTCCTGTTCTTAGCTGACAGGAGTGGCACCCGGTGTGGTCTTCTGCTGCTGTAGCCCATCTGCTTCAATGTGTTGTACTTTTAGAGATGTGCTTCTGCATGCCTTGGTTGTAACGAGTAGTTAGAGATACTGCTGCCTTCCTGTGACCTCAAAACAGTCTGGCCATTCTCCTCTGACCTTTTCACCCAGAGAACTGCTGCTCACTGGATATTTTCTCGTTTTTGGGCCATTCTCTGGAATATCCCAGTAGGTCAACAGTTTGTGAAATACTCAGACTAGGCCATCTGGCACCAACAATGCCACATTCAAAGTCCCTTAAATCTTCCCCATTCTGATGGTCAGTTTGAATCTCAGCAGGTCATCTTGATCATGTGTACGTGCCTGAAATCACTGAGTTACTAATTAGATATGTGTGTTACCAAGCAGTTGAACAGATATATGCCTGATGAAGTGGCTGGTGAATGTATAAAAACATAAAGCACAAACTGTGACTCATGTTCACATTTCATTTTGCTCCATTGTGTTTCTGTAAAAGTCTTGAGTGAAATACTCCATTTTTGTACTGAAACGTCCGTACTGGCTGTTTAGGTGGCACCAGGTGTTGCTGCAGCACAGCCGCTCATTAGGAAACTTTTCCTGCTGCATCCCACATATCCCACAGTTCTGCTGGAGCTCACCAGTACCACAGACACAGCAATCACATCTGCAGGTAAAATCGCCAAGCTTAAAAATCCTTGGGAACAACATCTCTATTGTTTTTCAAATTAATTACCAGTGTTCCTTTTGCACCTACTTCCTCGCTGACAGTGAGCTACCAGGAACATCAGAAAGATGCCACCTATATTACCGTGTCCTCCAGGCCCACACCTTATTCTGAGCCTGGCTCTTGCATAGTCAAGAGCATGAGCCTCAGAGCGGCGATCAACAAAGGACAAGTTGTACGGCTAGGAGAAAGCAACAAGACTGGGGGACCCCTGAAACCTAGCGCGTTTGAGGTCAACAAGTTCTTCAGACGTCTGTCCTTTAGACGTCAGGTAAGGAAGACAGATGAGTGTTTATTTCCTTCATTCACTCATGTTTTCTGTGGGTCAATTTGACTGATGAATCTCTCTTAACTGTACTGTTTCATTTAGTGAGAAGCCACCACTGCTACCACACTGTGCATCACAACAAGTGGCGCAGCTGAAAGGACTCATGCACGGATGTAAAGGACAAAAAGCTTTGAATGATTCCGCACTAAAGGAGACACCAACAATTCATCCATGACGTTGTTTATAACATGTTTGGTTCACTAAGTTTAATTCCAAACTTGTGTTGTTTTGGTTTATATTGTGTTTGTACATTGAAAACACTTTTAACTTATTTAAGTCACATTTAGAAAATCTGTGATATTTAACTGAATGTTTCTAACTACAGCGGAGTAACTTCACACTTGTTTGTTACTGACAGTCAAGCACAACAATAATTATGAATGCATTTACAGCATGCATTACTTCTAACTCTTCCAAGACCAGTATGTACATGTGCTATAGTCCCCTATTTCAGTGCATTTTGTCATAAATAGTGTTCTTTTGCTCATCCCTTAGTTAATTATTTAGTATAAGGAGCCTGTAAATATTTATTGCTGTACAGTATTTATTGATTTGGTTTTCTTGTCTTAAATTTTTAAGATAATACAATGAATCACTGTTTATTAAAGATTATGGCATTTAAATGTAAGCTGCAACTTGCCATATTGCAAGAGAAAGTAAAGCGCAATGTGTGTAGCTTGTCATTTATTTCAGCTTTAATTACTTTTTATTTTAGATGATACCTTTAGGGGTCACCACAGCGGATCATCTACCTCCATCCCACCCTGTCTCACCTACTCTATGCATGTCATTAACTATATTCACGTACCTTTTATGTGGTCTTCCTCTTGTCCTCACTACTGCTTCATTCAGTCCCTTTGCCATAAGCACCTAGCCATGCAGTGTGCCTTTAAAAACAGAATTCAGGCATGGTACTATAATAGAATGCCACCATTGCAAAAATCAGTTAATGAAATTTCTTCCCTCCTAGATATTCCAGATCAACTGTAAGTAGCATTACTGCAAAGCATAAGTGTTTAGGAACCACAGCCACAAATTGGTAGATAACGAAAGGTTACAGAGTGGGTTCACAAAGTGCTGAAGTGCATAGTACTCAAAAGTCACAGATGCTCTGCTGACTCAACAGCTGTTCCAAACCTTCTTGACATTAATATCAGCACAAAAACTGCGTGCTGGGAGCTTCGTGTCATGGGTTACCATGGCTGAGCAGCTGCATGCAAGCCTTACATTACCAAGCATCAGATGGAGCGGTGTGAAGCACACTGACACTGGAACCTGGAGTAGTGGAAACATGTTCAGCGGCATGGCAAATCATGTTGCTCTGGCACTCTGATGGACGAGTCTGGGTTTGGTGAATGCTTGGAGAATGTTACCTGCCAGACTGCACTCAGCTAACTAACGTTTGGTGGAGGAGGGATAATGCCATGAGCTTTTTCTGGGATTGCCCTGGGTCCCTTTGTTCCAGTGAAGATAAATCTTTAAGCTTCAGCTTACAAGGACATTTTGGAAAATTCTATGCTTCCAACTTTGTGGTTACAGTTTTCTGTTCCTGCATGATTGTGCCCCAGTGCACAAAGCAAAGTCCATAAAGGCATGGTTGGATGAGTTTGTTGTGAAAGAAGCTGACTGGCCCACACAGAGCCCTGACTTCAATCCCACTGAGCCAGGCCCTCTCATCTAACATCAGTGTCTCACCTTACAAATGATTTTCTGGATGAATGGGCAAAAATTCCCACAGACACACTGCAAAATCGTGCAGAAATCCTTCTCAGAAGAGCGGAAAGGAGGACCAACTCCATATTAATGGCTATGGATTTAGAATAGAATGTCCTATAGGTGTAATGTTGAGGTAGCCCAATACTTTTGTCCACAAAGCGTATACCCACTATTCTTCCTCTACGCATGTCCGAACCATCTCAACCTTGCCTCCCTGACTTTGTCGCCAAACTGCTCAGCCTGAGCTGTCCCTCTAATGTAACCATTTCCCATCCTGGCCACACTCAAAGAAAATCTCAGAATCTTCCTTTCTGCCTTGTCGACGGTGTCACGGGAACCGCGCAGAAAATTGGAGCAGCTGTGCTGTTGCGGTAGCACACGATGGCGCTGTTGCTCCACTCACGTCCAAAAATTCCCTCCTGCCCGTTTTCCGCATTGCTGCTTTTATCAAACGCTGCGAACATGGCGTCGGCCCTCGGTCGTCTAGTCAGGCTGTCGGCCCTCAGAGCCCCCCGCAAGTCACCGCTGACCCCCTGCAATGACCCGGGGAGCACCGTGACAGCGTGCCGCACAGCGGTGTGCTCATCATCCGGTGCCATTCTCCCCAAACCCAAGAAGGTGAGCGCTCACTTGCATGCTGTTATGAAATTAAACGCCAGAGAGCCTGTTAGGGTGTTGACTTGTAAGAAAGTAAGACCTGGAATATACAGCTCTACTGCAGTCATTCTCTTACATCAGCATTGGACGAGGCTGCTTGGCGTGAACTAACTTCAGTTGTTTCTATGGTGGGGTGTGTGACACTGGGGAGCAGACCCCCTTCGGCCTAATCCGGATTGCTCTGGTAGTGGTGCCCTTCTTGTATGTGGGGACTCAGATCAGCAAGAACTTTGCAGCACTGCTGGAGGAGCACGACATCTTCGTCCCCGAGGACGACGACGATGATGACTGAGGGGTCTGTAAGCTTCCCGGTTACCAGGTATCACTGGGTCTGGCTGTGGGTTTCACATTGTGGCAAAGTGCACACCCTCCCTTTCTTCTGTCTGTTCGCTTTGGTGCCTTCAATTTACCAATGCTGCGTTTGAGTACAAGCTGTGGGAGTGGGAGTTTTTACCCCCCCCCCCCAAAAAAAAAAAAAAAAAAACATGAAATAAAGTT
>VUQH01053927.1:0-14115 GCA_015106775.1 Etroplus canarensis | reverse complement strand
GTCCCCCCCCCCCCCCCCCCCCTCTCTCGTCCAGTCCTGAGCAGCCAGCGTACCAGCGGTACCACAACCTCGCCCAGGCCGTCCCCCCGGGCCTCTCGCTTCCTTACCACTACAAGGTGCTGGCTGAGATGTTCAGGAGCATGGACACGGTGATCGCCATGTTGTACAACCGCTCTGAGACCGCAACCTTCGCCAAGATCAAACAGGGAGTTCAGGACATGATGCACAAGTAAGTGGAAGGTTGGCGGCTGATTCACAGCGCGGCAGATAAGTGAACGCTACAGGTGGTCGCGAGCAGCAAAACTGGGGCGCGTACTCGTTAACGGTCACGTCTTTTGGTAAAGCCGGGATGTACGGTTTTTCAAGACGGCTGCGTTTTTGTTTTGGTCAAGCCTCCTGAAGTTCTCACCTATGGAGCCCAGAAAGCTTGTCGTTTGTGGCGACTCAGGATTTAGAGTGGGTTGTCTGCTTTTAAGCAGGCCGGTGGTTCAATCCCCAGCTCTTTAAACTGTAAAAGGATCCATCCTCGCCCTGTGCAGCGGTCGGTGAACCGCTGGTGTGGCGTCTAACGAGTCATTGCAATGATCTTGTTTTACTCGAAATAGAAGCTCTGAAGAGGTTTTGAAGCTATCCATTTGACTTGCTTACCCCCTTAGTGTGATGGTTTACACACTCTCCTCACATGCAAAAGGTCCCTGGTTTGATTCCAGGTGAGGCCACAAGCCCTTCTTACCATAGCAGATTGTCGGGAAGGACATCCAGCGTAAAACCAGTGCAGATGAATTAAATCTGGTGTGTGTGTGTGTGTGCATCCAGCGGTTGAAGTTCTGTAGTGAGCAGCTGTTTCCTCGGGTGGAAATGATGGCCAAATTGGAGAACTTGGGAAAACTCGAGTGGGTTTTTCACATCGGGGGCTCGAGAAGGACTTGTGTCCACTTTTGAAGGCTTGTTGCAGTTTCCGGCGCAGCGTCAGTCTGGCCTGTCTCTGGATCAGTCATGCGCACGTGATCGGAGTTCACGAGACGGAAAAGCTCAAACGAAAACGTCTACAGGTCGCTCTGCTCTTCAGCAGTTCTAGCTTTACAGTTGTGTTTGTCAGAGGAAAATGAAGTAACCGACGCCTCGCTGTTTTACCATGAAGCCCAGTGGATCTTTGACCCTGTGGAATCGAACATTCACTCTTTATCAGGAGGAGGGATAGTGGACATACTGGACAAAGGATGTTGAAGAGGAAGACCACAGAGGAGGTGGAGGGAAGAAGACCCCTAACGGGAGCAACATGGAGAAAAGCCTTGGGTTTTAAGTGTGAAAATAGCCATCCCGGTGCTTGGAATGCTGCTGGAAAATAATAACTTCTGTTTTTCTTTTCCAGGCGGTTTGAGGAGAGCCATGTGGGTCAGATAAAGGCCGTGTTTCCTGAGGCGTACGCATTCCGACAGGAGAAGAACATCCCAACTTTCAACAGCAGCGTTAAGAAGGGCAGCTACCAGCTCACTGTAGAGCCCGTCATTCTTTCAGGTTAGAAAACACGCCTCACGCTTTCAGCTGAAAATGCTTCACTTGGCCGTGGTTGAGCGAGTTCACCTTTAATCAGCCATTTCTCTCTGAATGGCAGCTTTGTAGTGTGTGTGTGTGTGTGTGTGTGTGTGTAAATGCTCTATAGATGGCCTTGGCCACAGTATGAGTCGCTGTGTTTGTGCTTATTGCTTTCAGAACGTAAAGAAGCCCGGCCGGTGCTGTCAGCCTCTCGTCTCCTGGAGAGAAGACACGTTTTCCACCAGAACCTGCTGTCCATTGTCAAACAGCACCACAAGGTCAGCGTCTGCTCTGGTTCTGCATCGTTTCCTTTTGGTTCCATTTAGGGAAGTCGCAGCGCGACAGTAGATAAGGAGCCGTTTCATGTGACGCAGTCAGCCCCAGGGTTTTACAGTATACTGCGTGGTGTCTGAGCTCAGATGGCTGGCCTCCGGTGACGCAGCGGG
Source organism: Etroplus canarensis (assembly GCA_015106775.1). Classification (NCBI taxonomy): domain Eukaryota; kingdom Metazoa; phylum Chordata; class Actinopteri; order Cichliformes; family Cichlidae; genus Etroplus; species Etroplus canarensis. The sequence continues at coordinate 12,133 of VUQH01053927.1, read as the reverse complement.
GGAAATTTAGTTTCGTCGCCTCTTAAAACGTCTGTTTAACTCGCCGTCCTGTGTGCAGGTCTTCCTGTCCTCGTTGGATCCCCCGGTACTGGTTCCAGAAGACAAACTGACCCGCTGGCACCCTCGCTTTAACGTGGACACTGTGCCACCCGTCCAGACCAGCTCACTGCCTCCGGTTCCTCAGACTGAGAAAATGGCCACAGCTCAGGAGGTGCTGGACAAGGCCCGCTCCCTCATCACACCCAAGGTGAGGCTATCGCATCCTCGAAATTCTCTTCATATGACAATATCAGGTTGTTGTGTTGTACATTAGTAATGGAGTATCACATGAGTACAGTTACTTCACTCTGACGCCTTCAAATTCATCAGTGCCAATACGTTGGGTCTGCTTGCACAAAAGGTGTTTAGAATCCAGTCTAATAGGAATGTTTGTCTAATCTAGTATTTCGTCATTAAACTGTATTGAATGTAGTTTATTAGATCACTGCTTCTAAGTCAAATAGAATGAATCTCCTGCTGCGTTCAGATGGAGAAGGCTCTGGCTGTGCTGGCTCTGCAAACAGAAGACAAAGCTGCAGAGCAGAAGGAGCCAGCACCTGCAAAGAATCCAGCAGTCCCCCAGACGCCGGCTGCCCCTCCAGCTCAGGTCCCGAGTGCCCTGAAAGGGGTGTCCCAGTCCCTGCTGGACAGGGTAGGTACACCAGGCCTGAAGTTCTTCAAAAGGACGGTCCCTGGTCCCTGGTGCTTTGTGCTGAGTCTTAACTTTTGTTTCCGCTTCCAGATTCGGGCAAAGGAGGCTCAGAAGCTCCAGGCGGCCATGACTCGAAACAGCAACCAAGAGGAGCGCCTGCTGATGATGTCACGTCTTGGGGAGCTGGCAAGGATCCTCCGCAATGTGTTTGTTGTCGAGAAGAAACCGGCTTTAATAATGGAGGTGGCGTGTAACCGGATGGTGGCGAGCTACAGATCTGCCCTCAGCACAGGTCGGTTCAAACGGGAGCTCCGCCTTCACGCGCACGTCCGCGTTATTTTGAACTGTTAGAACTGGAGCTAAAAGCAGCGTAATCAGAATTTATTAATCCCAGGGGGGGGAAATGGTAACGTGTTGCAGGCAGTCATATATACATGTATGTATGTATGTACTGTGGCGTCGATGAGGTTCTGGAAGAAGCTGATTGGCTGTTTTCTGCCTTCTAATGCAGGCGACATGGAGAAACACATCCGTCTGCTGGCAGAGGTGGCAGGTGATTGGTTGAGTATTCTTCCAGTCAGGAAGGACTTCTACCTGAAGCTGAACAAGAACATGGAGCTCAGCGTTGTTCTGGACAAACTGAACAGCAGACTGAGGGAGGAGGAGAGGCTCTGAGAGCCTTGGACTTTTAACAGGACGTGACCGCTGAGGTGGACTCCTTACCGTACTCGTCTCCCAAGCTGAGTGAGCTACCGCTGGCACGCTCGGGTGGCGCTGTGCCGCATTTTTAGCGCGTTCCGCTGGTTTGTGGCGCGCAGCGTTTTGTGGCGCAACGCTTGTGTGAAAATAATCGATGCAGGCGCAGCTCCAGAGGCCTCGTCCTGTGCTGTTGTAATTATTATTCCATTTTACTGACTGATGACCTTTATTTTTTTTTTTTTTTCCCCCCCTCCATCAAAGTGTAATATTGATGTGCTGACTTCCAGTCTTTTAGGGATCAGTTTCTGCCGAGTAGAACTGATTAGTGTTTACATTTTAAAAATCACTGCTTGGTGTTTAAGAAATACACACTTATGAAAAGCTGCTTCCAATCATCTTTTCTGTGAATTCATTGTATGACGGCACATAAAATAAAGACGGCAGTCCTTAATGAGAAGGGACCTTGACGCCAGTGGCTAGTCAGAGCAGGGAGGGGGGCGGGGCAAGTGCTGCTACGGACCTTTCATGACCAGGAGTTCACTGAAAGGGTGAAACGAATTCAGAAGTTCTCATTTACTGATTCTTGAACATTTTAGTGCATCAAATAGTTTATTTCATGTACTAGAAATGCCGTTGCTGTAAATGCTAAAGTGGGCAGCGAGTGGAGATGAGTTGGTGTCCAACGGAGCAACGCAGGTTGCTGCTGTTGCCGTTGGCTGCAGGTCAGACCTCAGACCGGATCAGCAAAAACTAGTCAAGTGGGGGTTTTGTTTTTGTTTTGTTTTTTTGGTTAATTCAAGCAGGGGGGGTCCACTGCAGTTTATAAATCTGATGGAGGGGACAGAGACCCCGCTAATCTTCTCTGCTGTATCCACTGCAGGGTCCTGCGATCAGATACGGTGCAGCTAGTTATGGGTAGATGACGCCTCACATGGAGTGTTGACACTGTGGCTGTTGCTTAATAGCGACATCTGCTGGATTTTAAAAATGATAGCAGGAAACCCGGATAAAGGGCAGAGAGACTGAAGAGACTTTCCTCAGATCATTTTAATCAAACTGAATTTCACATTTGATTTAAAAATCTAACATTGATGTGACGGCGGCTGAAGATAAAATATGAATCAACTGGATAAGGCAGTTTACCGATGGACTAGTCATCTTTGATAAACCCAGTCAGACTGATTTTGTTCTTTTTCTGTAGAAAAGATGTTGAGCTTCAGACTTTAAACTTTTTTGACATCCAGCCAGCCTGCCATCCATTTTCTGAGCTGGACCCGGAGCTACGAGCGGGGCGTGCGTGTTGTGCATTTCAAAATGTTGCTCTACAGCTTTGAATGCCTGTAAATCCATGAGAATATCTGCCAGCGCTCAAAAATGTAGTTTAAAGCTGTTTCAGCGCCTCTCCACCCCAAATTATTGGCATCACGGTGCCAGGCAGTTTCCCATCAGCATGACTGATTACAGCAGCCGCATTTTCCCAGTGTAACGTTTATTTAAACAGTGACTGTTACAGTAGAGACTTAACCGGAGACCTGAGGGCTGCTGGCTTCATGACCCACTACTCCAAGACCCCGTTCTGGACCCGTGTGTATGGAAAAGACTAGAGGCCAGGGAGGCGGCTTACGCCCTCCTGAGCACTGCTGAGGTGCCCTTGTGCATGGCACCAAACCCCACATTTGCTCTCCTTGGTGCCTGTGATGGGCACTCAGTACCCACCTCTTCACGTTCCCTATAAGGGATAAAGAAAAGCATGTCTTATTTTATTTAAGTGCAGGAGAGCTGGCTGACAGCTGTCTGTCTGTCCACACAGTTTATTTGAACAGATAATAAATCCATTAATCCCTAGAACTCCAGCCAGTATGCCTCTGTCTTGAGTCTGAGACTGTGACCTTTGACCCCACAATCTTGTAAATATTATTAGATCTTTTACCCATTACCCACTCAAAGTTTGGAAAAGATCCAGCAAACAAGTCAGCTCCTGTAGTGGGAACGAGATCTGTAACAGATGGACAGACGGACGGACAGCAGAGGCATAATCCAGCTCCATCCTTAAACTGATGACAGATTGATTATAAAACCACTCGTTACGTATAAAATGACTAATATCTGTTTTTAGTGTTTGTAAAGTTAACCTTTGCAGACGTGCTCTGATGTGGGGACTGATCTGCAGTGGAACAGCCAGCTGTTTGAGGGGTACGGCCAAACAGGCAGAACAACAATGACCCATTTCCTTTTCTTTAAACTCGGTGGAAAACGTGAGATGAAGAAGAATTTCTGAGGACTCAGGGATTATGACTGCACTGACACTGGACTCTTTAATAAAGTGACAGTGGAGGTATGGAAAGTACAATGACCTGAAGATTGACTTCAAAGTGTTGTTTCAGCAGGTCGGATAAATGAGAACCACCGGAGAAAACAGCATAACAAACGTTGGAATGCTTGAAGAAAAGTGAACACGTGAACTAGAAAGTGAAATAAATGTTTTATTTATTTTGACCATAGAGAGATGATCCAGTCTAACTCCTTTCCTCCTCTGCATAAACACTCTGACCAAAGTGAAATTCCCTGCATCCATCACTATCCAACTCAAGTGTATTTTACAAATGTATCTGACGATCGTCTTAGAAACTGACACTGCGAGTGGACATTACACATTCAAAGTGAGGTATAGTGAACCGTAAGCACACTTTCATCACATGAAACAGTTCACGATCTTGATTTGAAGAGTATATGTATATCCATGTTGTTCACACAACAGCAGTTTGATAAGAAGCAGACTGTTTTTCAGATGTCGTCTGTGGGTTTAACAGTCTGAACAGTTTGTTTTCCATTTCATGCCATAACCTACCAAAAACAGTCATAATTAACATTAAGATTATGTTATAATCAGTTATGTCGCTCATTCTCGTGAATGGTCACCTCTGCTAAAAGAGGTAATATTAAATGTAATTCCTAAGAATTCCTGAGAACAGCTCCTACTGCTCATTTACTGTGGCTGCCATGCAGACGTTTCCTGGTCACCAAAACCAACGGTTCAGACACATCCAGAGAGTCGGACAGAAACTCTGTTATGCTGGAGCTGCCAGCGAGCAGCTTAGATTCACAAAGTCTGATAGCAGGGTAACTGACTCGGGTTTAAGTTACCCCTCTGTGGATCAGAAAAGCCAGAGTTTCCATCATGGCAGGCTGAACGAACTCAACATGCATCCTGGAAAGGGCACTGAACAGTGAAGAGTTAATGTCGGGATCAGAAAAGTTCTCTTTTATGGTGTTTATATATATATATATATAGGTGGTGCATATTGATGTCTTTTGGTTAGCATGACATGGCCTAAATGGGTATAGTACCTTTCCACAGACTCAGCTAGCACTGAAAGAGACACAAATTCTCACTTGGAAAAATTACAATAAAAAAAAACATTTTGTAAATCAAAAAAAGGTCAGGACAGCTCCACTCTGAACTCATCGTCAGACTGTGAGAAGAGCAAAGGATGCTGGGTGAGGCCCCAGCATTAACATGCAACTAACACTAAATGAAATTAGGAAATGATTCCGACTCTGAAACGCACATGACGCTGAAATGATGCGAGGATTCCTGTGAAAATGTGCGAGTTGCGTCTGAAGACACTGTGGAAGCGCGTTACAGGTGAAAGGTATTTGACCGAAGTGTCCTTAATACTGAACCAGGGAGAACACGTTGTGTGGTTTCAATTTGTCGATGCCGTTTAGCTCCTTGAGTTCGATGACCACCATGCAGCCCAGAATCTCGGCCTGCAGCTTCTTCAGCAGCTCACAGGCTGCGTACAATGTCCCTGCAATGCACACAGACATGTCAATGTCTTATAAAGGCACCTTTTCAAAGGAAGAGACAAACCACTTGAATAGTGAAGAGAAATATGTGGGACAGAAGTCAGTTAAGCCAAAGTAGGCAGCTGAAAGACACAACAGCCGAGCCAGCAGACCTCAAGCCCGTATGTGGAGTAGGATTTGGGCTTCTCGAATTGATTTCAATAACAGTCGAATAATCCCAAAGGGAAGTTATATTGTTCCAGGAACAGAAAACAAACAACTCATCAGCATTAGTCAATAATCGTCTCAAAGAGTGATTGTGTAGTGTTATTACGGTGGGCAGGAGTTACCTCCTGCACCGTTCTTTGTTGCATCAAAATGGAAGAAGCCTCTGACTGAACACACTGCAGTGCGTTCATAATGTTTGGCAACTTGAGCAACATTCTTCTTTCCACAATCAGCTCAAGGAGCTCCAGCACAGAGCCAGCCTTCTTTATCAGTTTGCTCAGTTTCTTTGAGTCACTGGCTCTAATGCTGCTGCCCTCACACGCGGCTGTAAGGCAAATTTCGTTCTCCACCGCAGACTTACAGAAGACATGCAACATCAAACTGCAAATAATGAAGGAGCTAAGCCTCCTAAAGAAGTAGAGTCTGCTGTGTGTTGCATCTCCAGTCCAGCCTGTTGTTCTGGTGAACCTGAACCTGTGGACTTCCACCAATTCCACTTCATCTCCTTTTTCTTGTTCACATTTACCATAAGGTGATTGTTCCCACAACATGCCACGAAGTGCTCAGCCAGTTCCCTGTACTCATAACTACAGCATATGCCAGGGGCCCCATCTTCATCCATGGCCATCTCACTGCATTGTACATCCTCTGCCCTTAAGACAACACTGAGAAGCTGCTGTCTCTGCACAAATCAGTAGAGGGAAAGCAGCTCTGAATTTGTCTAAATTTAAAAGTAGAAAATTACAGGCCAGCTAGGTCTTTATGTCTTCCAGACATGCCTGGAGATGAACTGATTTGTGTCATCTGGCTTCATAGATAAATATAACTGAGCATCATCTGCATAGCAAAGAAAATGTATGCAGTGTTTTCTAATAATATTGCCTAAAGGAAGCGTAAAGAGTATTGGTCCCAGGACAGAACCCTGTGGGACTCCAACTTGTGTGTGAGGAAGAAAAAAAAGATTCAAACCAGCATATGTGCATTCCCTTGAATACCAACAGAGTATTGTAAACTCTGTAGTAAGATGTTGTGTATCGAATGCTGCACCGAGGTCTAGAAGAACACGCACAGAAAACGAGTCCACCGTCAGACGCTGGATCAGCTCAAAAGGAGGAACATCACTGCATCAAACAAACACAGCTCTTCTATCTGCAGCAGCTGTGCTTATTTCAGCCGTTACTCTGTGTTTAACCCCTTCATGTTTTCTCATATCTTATCTTCCTTTGTAAAATCAGCCGCTCTGCAGGCAGCAGACTTACCCGTGTTTGTGATTGGTCAGATGCTGCCAGCTCTGCCCCTTTCATGCGAATGCATTAGTAACTGGACTGATAAACCGTGGGTTAACTTCTTGAGTTGATGTGACCACGGTGAAGGCAGATGACAGAGGCATACCCCGGGTATGCAGAACTTTCTTCGTATTATCGGGTTTTGTCAGCCAGAAATAAATGTCTGGGGGCATTACTATGATGTAAGGGCTGTATTTAAGTACAGTATAGTTCCTTCAGTGGCCCAAGCCATGACTTTATCAATGAGTCAATACTACCAATTAAAAGTGCTTCCATGCCTGTGAAAGTTTCAAACATGTCAGTTTCCAGCTCACCAGATCCTTTTAGACACACTGACATTGTGTCAGTGATGTTTAAAGTAGGGTGCAAGTGAACTGGCAGGTTGTGACTGGCTGGAATATAGATCCTAAGTCCTGGAGGTCAAACTAAAATGAAAAAGTTCTCCTCAGATAAATTTTTCCCAAAGTAGTTCTTATCATCCTGATTTGGGTTCACAGGTCACCTTTCTCATGAGTTCATTCTGAATGACTAATTTAATGCTGTAAATTTGGGGTGTAACCTCTTGCTTGGCTTCTGTTCCAGGGGCATGTTGTGACGTAGAACACGCAGGAGGGCGTTAGACACAGCAACACCACCCCACATCACTACTGCATAAAAAACAATTGCAAGGCACCAGCTCCCATGAACAGGAAATCACTCTGGTACAATTGGGGAAAGTGGAGATATGGTTTCCATGTTTCAGACAGTCATTGGTTTTTCACAGTAAAATTAAACCAATTAAGGACCGAAGGCACAAGGCAGCTCTAACCAGGGCAATTTCTCACCTCCAGTAGCCAGAAGGTCATCAATGAGCAGAACCTTTTGTCCTGGAGCCACTGCGTCCTTCTGGATCTCTACTTCTGCCTGGGAGAACAAAGCAAGTCTTATATAATAGTTGTAATAACAGTCTTAGATAATTTTTTATTTCATTTTCTTTATTCGCTTATCATTTTCTTATCTATCATATCCAAAATTAAAGGAACATTTTGAAAACATGTCAGATCTCAATGGGAATATCTGCACTGATATGGACTGGGTAATGTGTTAAGAACCAAAGGATGCCACATCGTCTGATGGAAATGAGAATTATAAACCAGAGGGCTAAATCCAAAGACACCTGGAAAATCAAAGTGAAAAAATGTGTCGGCATGCTCGTCCATTTTGTTGAAATTTCATTGCAGCAACTCAAAACAGTACTCAGTAGTTTGTACGGGCCTCACATGCCTGTATACATTGTCCTAATGAGACGATGGATGGCGTCCTGGGGGATCTCCTCCCAGATGTGGACCAGGGCATCACTCCTCCTGGACAGTCTGAGGTGCAACCTGGTGCCATCAGATGGACCAAAATATAATGTTCCAGATCACTGACCCACCACCAAACCGGTAACGCTGAACCATGTTACAGGCAGTATAACGTTCTCCCCAGCTTCTCCAGATCCTGTCATGTCTGTCACATGTGCTCAGGGTGAATCTGCTCTCATCTGTGAAAAGCACAGGGAGCCAGTGGCAGACCTGCCAATTCTGGTATTATATGGCAAATGCCAATCAAGCTCCACAGTGCTGGGTAGTGAGCACAGGGCCCTCTAGAGGATGTTGGGCCCTCAGGGTACCCTCATGAAGTCTGTTTCTGATCATTTGGTCAGACACATTCACACCAGTGTCCTGCTGGAGGTCATTTTGTAGGACTCTGGCAGTGCTCATCCTGTTCCTCCCTGCACAAAGGAGCCGATCGCGGTCTTACTGATGGATTAAGGACCTTGTACGGCCCTGTCCAGCTCTCCTAGAATAACTTGCTGTCTCCTGGAATCTCCTCCATGCTCTTGAGACTGTGCTGGGAGACACAGCAAACATTCTGGCAATGGCACGTATTGATGTGCCATCCTGAGGGAGTTGGACGACCTGTGCAACCTCTGTAGGGTCCAGGTATCACTTCATGCTACCAGTAGTCACACTGACCCTAGCCAAATGCAAAACTAGTCAAAAAACAGTCAGAAAAGATGAAAAAGAAAAAATGTCAGTGTCCTCCACATGTACAACCATTCCTGTTTTGAGGGTCGTCTCATCGCTGCCCCTCTTGTGCACCTGTTGTTGATTTCATGAACACCAAAGCAGCTGAAACTAATTAACGACCCCCTCTGCAACTTAACTGACCAGATCAATATCACCCAAGTTTAACTGACTTGATGATATAGTCTGATTAAAAAATGTTCCTGTATTTTTTGAGCAGTATAGTTATACCCAATGGAGCATCTGGAACTCAAGCAATTTTCACCCTGGAGTTAATAAAGGATTCTGATTCCAACATACTGCTGACTGGATTAAAATAAGGAGAACTCTTAAAATGCTCACATATGAAGTAACAATGAATGGAGACAAACTGAGCTCACTGTGAACAATGAACCCAGTGGCCTTGACCTTTGACTGTTCTGACCGGAGCCTTATCAAAGCTCGATGAAGCAAGCAATTACAAACTACCAAAGGGCCCCATAAACCACATAGACTTAAACTGTTGACTTTAAAAAAAAAATAAATAAAAAAATCAGACGCAACACTAAGTCCTCTTTGAAAGATGAATACTGCTACTCGAACATCAACAACAACATAGAATTTACATACAGGCCAACAGGAACCTGCAACACATCAGCCAGCAAAACCTACACTCCCAGAACCCAGGGTTACGATGTGTGACCAACATTCCCTCCATGGTCACTGCTTTGGTGTCCTCATCACTGTGAAAGCTGATGCAAAATTATTACATGACCTCACGAGCCCAATGGATGGTGTAACACAATGAAAACAAATAGGCTAAAAGCACTGCTTAGTGGAGCAGTCCTGCAAACGCGTGCCATCTCGTGTCTGCCCAAAGTTCCTGCTATGGAAAAATGGCTTTCATCCTTTACAGGGACTCTGTGGCCAAACATTCCTACCCTGTATTTAGAGTGGCTGCTCACTGCGTAGGTTTCCTGTTTTATCTGTGGCTGCATTGCAAGGAATGGAAGAATGGGTAATAATACAAGACAGTATACATTTAGTCATACACATGCTTATTGTCGCGTGTTCAGTCAGTATACTGTATGTTACAAAGGGAACGGTTATGTAGGTTTCTGTGTGCCAATGTGCCATTTGACAACACATGTAACTTGTACATACACTGTACGGTATGATATTTCACTAAGATGTGTTTAAAGGTAAAAAGAAGACACTGACGCTTTAGGAATATTCTGTGTAAAAAAAATAGTCAATTATCTCTGGATGTCACTTTATTTTATCTGCAGTCTAAACAGAACCTCAGAATTGATTATAGATCAGTTTATTCTAGTTTGTGTGCACTTGTGTTCTTTACCTTGCCATACTCCAAATCATAAGCCACAGAAACAGTGTCTCCAGGCAGTTTCCCTTTCTTTCTGACCAGGACAAATCCGATACCCAGCCTCTGGGCGAGGAGAGGCCCAAACAGGAAACCGCGAGCATCTAAACCTGCCCACACACAGACGACAGTAATGAGCAACATTTACAAACCCCAAATGCAAAAAATGTTAAAAGTGATCAACTTTATTGCTTTTTGGAAATACACACACATTGTGAATTTAATACCTGCAACATGCTGCAAAAACTTTGGACAGTAGCATGTTTACCACCGTCTTCCAGCACCTTTTTTTTTTCCTAACAAAATGGAATTCTTTCTTCCTTGTTTGCTTGATGTGCATCACAGTGCAGCGTCTCTGCTGCTGTACTCTGCACATCATAATGATACACTGCGACCAGTCTAGTGCCCGCAGTCCTACTGTGAGACCATGCTGCTGTAACCCATGCAGAGTGTGGCTTGGTATTGTCTTGCTGAAATAAGCAGGGAGGTGTCCGGATGGAAACATGTTGCTCCAAAACTGCTGGCCAGTGCCATCCTCCATGCTGTGCTGTGCGGCAGACAGACTCGAACTGATCCGCAAGGCCAGTAACGTCGTAGGTGTGGAGCTTGACTCTAACGGCGGTGTCTGAATGGAGGAGGCTGTCCGAGATAAGGACAATATTGGACAATCCCATACATACAATACATGCTGGACAGACACAGGAGCACATTCAGCAGCAGACTCAATCCACCACAGCAAATCATTCCTACCTGTGGCCATCAAACTCTACAACACCTCTCTTTAACACCTGGACTGTTTCTCTTATGGCATACCTTGTGAAATATTTATGCGACTTAATGCATCTATTGCAGGTTCATTTATTTCTGATTTAGTTTTCTCCCTTTCATATTTATATTCATTACCACTCAAAAGTTTGGCATCACTTGCAAATGTCATTGTTTTCCTTAGAAAAACACATTTTCACGCAATTCATAAACAATAAAATGAATCAGATGGTGTTTAATGAATGATCTATATTTTTGCACAGAGGCCTATTATCACCTATTATCTCCTGGTATGGCTGCTAATCAAAGTTAATCATTTTATGAGGCTAGTTGATCATTAGAAAAACATTCTGCAACTGTGTTGCACAGCTGAAAACCACTGTACTAATAAGGGAGTAAAAAAGGGTCAAAGGTCATGGCATTCAATATTGGTTTTCCCAGCTTCTCTGAATCTTTTGATATTACAGACTGTAGATTGTGAAGTCTCTAAATTCCTTTTAACTGCACATTCAAAAACATTTTCATAAACAGTTGGACTATTTGTACACACAGTCTTTCACAAAGTGGAGAAGCTCACGCCACTGCTGTTTGTGAATGAATGATCCTTTCAGGAGTGCTCCTTTTATGCCCAATCATAGTGCTATGAACTGTTACCAATTAACTTGCTTACCTGTGTTTCTGAGCATTCCACAATTTTCCCAGCCCGTTCTTACCCTTCCCAACTTTTTGGGAACATGTTGCAGGAATCAAACTCAGAATGTGTGTATATTTCCCACAAATTTTTGCTGTAATCAACTGAATATAAGTTGAAAAGGACTCTGATATCACTATATTCTGTTTTTATTTACATTTTACAGTGTCCCAATTTTTTTGGAATTGGGGTTTGTACATTAGAAAGACATACCGACGGGGTTGAGAGTTTGTGTACAAGTGATAGGAAAATGTGATGTGGGAATACTGTAGGTGAATGTGGCTTTGAGCAGGTTGTCTTCTTCTTTTCCTTTTTTTGGCTGCTTTCATTAGAGGTCACCACAGCAGATCATCTGCCTTCATCTCCCCCGGTTCCCTCACACCAACCCTCTGCATGTCCTCCTTCACTACATCCATCAACCATCTCTGTGGTCTTCCTCTTCTCCTCCTGCCTGGCAGCTCCATCTTCAAAATCCTTTGTCCAATATGTCCACTATCCCTCCCCTGAACATGTCCACACCATCTCAGCTTGAACATCTCAACATCTTCAGTTCTGCCACCTCCAGCTCTGAAGATG
>VUQH01053894.1:0-12084 GCA_015106775.1 Etroplus canarensis | reverse complement strand
GGACATGGGGGGGGGGGGGGTTTACCTCTTGCCGGAAGGCCTTTCTAAATCCCATCATGGGCGTCGGGGCGAAGGCTCTACCAGGCACGCAGCTCACCACCGCGGGCAGTCCTCCAGAGCAGGTCCCGTTGGACTTTTGCAGTATAGCCTGGCCCAGTTTACAGCTGGACAGATGAGCTTCGTTGCCCGTGCAGTTGACAGAGAAGTCCCAGTACGTGGGCTTTCTCCTGCGAGCAAACATCCTGCACAGATGGAGGGGACGGAGAGGGGGTTAAAAGAGAAGGACGAAACGCGATTCATTTACGAGCAGATACAGGAAAATGTTACGACTCCTGTTCGATTTGACAGTATTAAAACTGCACTAATCAGCATTTTTATGACAATTTTAAGGCCCAGCAACCACGTGTGATATGTGAGATGTTGCTGGCGGAAAACAAACACTCCTCTGCAGTTCCCCACAGTTCTTCTGTGCATGTCGGCGTCATCCTCTTCTTATTAAGACGATCATGAAAAGTATCAAAAATGCACACAGTCCCCTACAAAAGTATTGGAACAGCAAAGCCAATGAATGAGTTAGCTGCTGTGCACTGAGATCAAAAGGTGAATATGGGAAATCAGAGTTTCAGTAACACTTCAGCAACACATGATCAAACTACCCAGTTTTTCAAGTGGGCAAACGTATAGGAACAGAGAGTTTTCAGCTAAATTATTAATTTGGTTGCATATCAAGCCTGCGATCCATAGACTCTACATACAGACATAGACAGATTTCATGCCTATTCATTGGTTCTGCTTTTCCGGGCTTTTAGTTGTAGTTGTTTTTGTGGTTTTCCTCCTTCAGTCTTCTCTTCAGGTTATGAAATGTCCCCAGAAATGTTGTGGTTCATTTCTGTACTGGTGGTTTTCTGCATATCTGGTTTTCTGACTCCTCCTGCTGCTGAGTGGTTTGTATCTTGCTGTATGGCCTTTACATTGTTCTTCTCTAAATCGTCCTTCAGTGGACTGTGATACTTCCGCCCCCTGCTCTTTGAAGTCTGTGATTCAAGTAAATTAAATTCAATTAAATTTCATTTATATGGCACCAATTCACAACAAAAGTCACCTCAAAGTGATTCACGCTGCAAGTATTAGCGAGAAAATCCCAACAATCAGACCATTCCCTATGAGCAGCACTTGGCAACTGTGGGAAGGAAGAACTCCCTTTTAACAGGAAGAGACCTCCGGTAGAACCACACTCAGGGGCAGCCATCTGTCTCAAGTGGTTGGAGGAGACAAAGGGAAGCCAAGGAGAGAGAAGACAACATTTAATGGCATGCAGCCGTAGCAGAGAAATGTGTGGGGAGTGAAAAGAGGTGGTTGGTCACGGGTGTTCGGGAGTTCCTTTTTACAGTTCTCAACACTTTATGGCCATCAGCTGAGGTTGTTTACCTTGATTGACCGGTTTGATGCCTGTCGCTCAGCACACCAGTGGTTTCCTCCTTTTTCAGAACATTCCAAATTGTGGCGCTGGCTATCCCAAACGTTTCTGAAACACCTCGGATGGATTTTCCTCCTTCTCTCAGCTTCAGAATGACATCTTCAAATGACAGCTCTCTGGTCTGGTGGTCTACCCTTCCTAAATACAAACTGAGTCTGCACAGGTGAAAACCGAAGCTTGAACTGAGGGCAGAAATCCAGGGCTACTTAATGCTTAAACGATTAATCTTATATGACACATCCGGATAACAACACCCGTCACTTGCCATGTTCCAATACTTTGTTACAAAATGCATTATGTTCCACGCTGTCTAACGTATCCAGATGTAAATTTTAGGGAATAAAAACTGAACTTTTTTTAAAAGACATGTTCTGGCCAGAACATAGCCAGTTATCTTCATATGTACTCTTACTTTCTAGTACTTTCACACTAATAAATCCTCTTTTTTTCACACATGTAAGGACTCCATGTGTCAACATGCCAACTAAGAGAACTGCAGCACAAATGATTCCACTGGAGGCGAAGGAATTTAAACCTTTTTAAATAATTAATGGGCAAAAGAGTTTACCTGTATGGCAGTTTCCTACTTTTCTGTAACAGGTAACTTAACACTGGGATCTGGATTCTTGGTCAGACAAAAATACTTTTACAATATGGTCATATTTAATTTTTTTTGGATGTATTTTCTAAATAACAGAAAATAGTCACATAAAACAATATTAAATCGAACACGCTTGCTAACATAGAGGGAGATTTAGTGGCTCAAGCTTACACACCTATAAATTCGTCTTAAGAGTGGGTGGAGACCAAAACAGAGGTAAAATGAGAGTGTCTAGAAGATTACCAGGTGGAACTAACTACTGGATTACTGGAAATAAAAGCTAGCGTTGTATTTTGTTAAATGAAATGTCAGCTTTTATATGCCAGTCTTTAAGTATGTTATGGTGTCCTGCCTTCTGACAAAAAACATATTTTAACAAGACAAATTGTTATTTAACAAATAATTGTCATTTACTGCCAATAGCCGCTTCAGATCTTACTATTAGTGAGCCTCGTTTGGATGATGTGTTTCACGTCTGAAGCGTAGCGTCCGTGAAAAATCTGATTACCACGGGACTGACAGCATTTGGTCTTCATTTGGGGAGCTGGCGATGGGGGAATGTCACACAGAAAAATGTCCAGAGTTAAAGTTTGAAGCAGCAGCCCGAGGACGGGCTCTGCTTCGAACATAATGCATTTGCGATGAATAACAGTGCTGTCCGATGGACTGATGATTTAATAAAGCAGAGGTCCTGAGGCTGTCAAAGTTCACTTTTCACTAAGTCTTCTTAAAAAGGTCATTCTCAAGCTGTGTTTTTCAGTGCTCTTAATTAACTTTGTTACTCTTCACTACAACTTTTAACATGAAATTACTGATGATCAGTGTACTGAATCAATAAATAATATTTCATGTCTTATGATTTAATTACTATGATTAATAACTCAGCTTGTGATAATGGCTGTATAATGTCTTCTGTGCTGTAAAGCAAAGTTATATAGTAGTCTAGAAACTTTTAAAATACCAAATTTCTTACTCATGTTAATTGTAAATGTATAACTGGAAACTTTTTAAAAAATCTGGCTTAATACTGTTTTAAACAGGAAAGGACATCATATACAGTCATGAGAAAAAGAAAGTTTCCAAAGGACTCTGTACAGTACTGTATGAAACTAAGTACATCCTCCTTCCATTGGAATTAAAAAGGTAGGCAGCAGCCAAGTGCTGTGAATCAAATATATTTGATCATCATACAGTTTTCATTACAGTATGATTGGTTTGTTTGGAAGGGTTGCCAGGAGAAAACCTCTTCTCTGTAAAAAGAAGACGGCAGCAAAGATTAGTTTTGCAAAGTTGCATTTGAACAAACCACAAGACTTCTGGAACAACGTCCTTTGGACTGACCAGACCAGTGGAGATTTTTGGCTGTTTGGCACAGTGCAACATGTAGCCAAAACCAAATGCAGCATATCTTCACAATAACATCAAAGCAACGGTGAAGCACAGTGGTGGAGAGGCGATGATTTTGGCTAGTTTTGCAGCCACAGGACCTGGGCACCCTGCAGTCATTGAGTCGACCATGAACTCTGTATAATAAAGTATTCTAGAGTCAAATGTGAGGCCATCTG
Source organism: Etroplus canarensis (assembly GCA_015106775.1). NCBI lineage: Eukaryota > Metazoa > Chordata > Actinopteri > Cichliformes > Cichlidae > Etroplus > Etroplus canarensis. The sequence goes on along the minus strand of VUQH01053894.1, from coordinate 8,441 downwards.
TCTGACAGCTTAGGCTTGGCCTAAACTGGCTCACATAGCAGGGAAATCAAAAACGACAAACTGGCTGAAAAAGAAAAGCATCAAGGTGTTGCAATGGCCCAGTCAAAGTCCAGACTTCAACCATACTGAAATGCTGTTGCGTGATGTAAAGAAATCTGCGCGTAAACGAGTACCCGTGAAGCGAAGTCCTAAAGAAGACGATTGGGCCAATATACCATCAGACTCAAAGTCACACAGAAAACCATCACTTCAAGTTGTCTGCTGCTAAAGGTGGTTCTACAAGCTACTGAAACATGGGGTGTACTTAGTTTTTTCACAGGACTGCACATGTCTTTTACACATGACTTTAAGAAGTTCACCAGGATTTAAGGACTGGACGTGTCCTCAAGAAAAGCGTAGCACAATGAATCAAACTGTTTCGTTGTGTCCTTGATATTGTTTGATATGTTTTGGAGAAGGCAAAACCATCAGATTTTTTTTGGGAGGGGGGGGGAATATGAAGTTTTTGATGTGCCAGAAGGATTACTTTCTTTATTCCCTGATTTGCAGAACTCAGGACAACAATTTGTTAAAGACAAACATTACATATTTTGATCACCTAGGGTAAGAGTCAGGTTTAGAGTTAGGGTTAGGGTTGGGGGTCTTAATACAGTCTGTATTAGATCATTGCTCCATCTACCACAGAATTTACTCTAACTGAAGCCCATTAACCAAAAACATAATGAGGGTGTTCCCTCTGGTGGACCGAGGCCTTTGGTCACCCTGGGACTTCATTTAGGCTCTGGCTCCTCCAGTGTGCATGCAAGACTTTAGGAAGTGGGTTTGTTGAAAGCTTCTTCGTGCAATGGGAAATGCTTCTTTGGTGGAAACACTGATTATTTTTCTAGCTCATTCTTACTGAATCATTAATATTTTCACTGAATATAATTCCAGGTAAAAACACTGAATGTGCGTCATTTCATAAAGAAGTTTTGAAAATCTCCAGGTACATCTCAAGGTGGCTGGATAAAGCTGAAGCAGAAGACACACATAAATCACAGAGAAAAATTCAAGGTTATGAAACTGTGACAATTCTTGGCTCTGTGTCACGTATGTTTTATAATGTCCGCCTGTAAAAGCACAGTACGCACGCCGTGAGGCTGAAGCGGGAGCATGCTGACACGTGGACGGAAAGTTAGGGAGCCGCTGTGCTCCGCTTTGGCTACCTAAAGCAGAGGAAAGACTTCCAGCGCAGACAGACGTAAATTTAGGGTTAACCTGAGTGCTGGAAGTTTTATGGCATGCCATGATTAGCTCTTAGCCATTTGGCCTATGTAAGCAAGATTTAGATTTCTCAGCAGCTCGGAACGTGTTACACCAGCGTTAGGGAATGTACCCATGTTGAGAATAAAGGAATCAGACATGAGTTTCATGATATAAAAGCCTCTAATGTCAAAAATATAACCCACACATGGGGAAACTGAAGGACATTCCAGTGCATTTAACCTTTATTATGGGCACTTTTGGTAGTCTTTCCAAATTACAGCACTGAAAATTAAGCTTTGATATCTGTTTTAAAAAGGGAGGCACCATGGTTTTTAACGTTTGATCATTTACATGCACTTTTAACCCTCTGAGGTCTAAGTCGTCATCACTAACAACCCTAAGTTAAAGACAATACAAACAGAGAATGGCTGAACAAGTACGGCTTTTCTTCGCTTTCAAAAGAACGTGGTAGCAGGGTGTTGGTTTGCAAAGCTGCATTTGAACAAAGCACATGATTTCTGGAATAATTTCTTCAGGATAGAGGAGACCAAAGTGGAGATGTTTGGAAAAAAAATCAAACACAGTATATCAGCAGAAACGCCTTGCACCAACTGTGAAGCACGGTGGTGGAGGGGTGATGATTTTGGCTTGCTTTACAGCCATGGGACCTGGGCTCTTTGGAGTCACTGAGCTAACATAACCTCCTCTGTACGCCAAAGTTTTCTAGAGTCAAATGTGAGGCCACCTGTCTGACGGCTTAGGCTCGGCTGACATTGGGTCACGCCACAGGACAATGATCCCAAACACAGCACCAACGCTACAACAGAATGACTGAAAAAGAAAAGAATCAAGATCCTGTAATCTCCCAGTCAAAGTCCAGATTCAAACCCAACTGTAATGCTGTGGCAGGAGCTTAAGAGAGCTGTGTCCTAAATGAACGCCTAACTGAGTGTCTAAACCTCAATGAACTGAATCAAAGTTGAACAGAAGAGTGGGCCAAAATTCCTTCATAACGATGAGAGACTGATAAAGTCGTACAGAAAATGATGATTTCAGGTTATCACTGCTAAAGGTGGTTCTAAAAGCTACTGAATGATGGGGTGTAATTAGATTTTCGTAGGACTGCAAAGAGTCCTGAGACTGTAGGTGACTGTAGGTGTTAACCCTATGACCTGAACCCTGACCCTCTACGATCAAAATATATATTTTTGTTTTATTGACAGTTTTCCATAAATCTTGGCAATCAGGGGCCAAAGAAAGTAATCATTCTAAATGAAACACTTCAAAAGCTATTTGCATTTTTCACAAAAAAGTCTTTTTAGAATTAGGGTCAGGATCCACAGCTAGAGTTAACTGACTTAGACCTCAGAGATAGTGAATTTGAAATGATTCTTTCCAGAGAAAATATTTAAGCTTGACCAAAACTACTAAAAATGTAAGATTCTGATTAGTAGTATATGATATGGCAGATAATCTAAAAACCAGCCGATTCTGGTCTCTGGCCGGTCGACCGCTACATCTCTGGTTTCTATACTTGGAACACATATAGCATTGAATGAACTGCTAATGGTTTCCTGAGGTTTCTTTTGGGGGCTTTACTTTCTTCTTGCCGTTGTAACTGACATGCACAATCCACAGAGAGTGGAAGAAACTGGATCACTAGGGGCCTGACATTTACCAGGACTCCACACAACCCTGTCATTGTGCTGACCTGCAAGCGCGAAGGCATGATTCAGGTTTCTCCAGTCATGTCGGATCTGGCCAAAAACTACAAAAAACACTTTGATGATGGTGATGATGGTGATGATTTACACAAATGTATTAGACACTGGACATTCATTGTCACATCTGTTTGCTATCGTGTGCCTTTGCTTTTCAAGAACTCTACCAAATCTAGATCACATGTAATTTCGCGTTTTTTTCATCCGTGTGAGGCACCAAGGGGAGTTTACCGAACATGTAATTTACCAATCTGCGGTAAAGAAAAAGGAGGAAAAAAAACCCATCAGCATTTACCGTTTGTCATCCAAACCTTGAAGATGTACATTTTCCCGTCACCCAGCAAAACATCCGCTGAATCACAGCGTTCATATAATGTTCTAAAATAACCTAAAATATCCTGAATTTCTAAGCGATTGCCCACAAGTGATTTCAAGTCTAAATCCTGCGCTGTCCTTTGAACCACCCAGGACCACACATACTCACTTGTAGACTCTGGAGTTGTACTTCCTCTCCCCGGGGAAGCCGAACATGCCACAGATCACTCTGCTGTTAAACTGGGTCCACTCTGTGTTACAGATCTGCTTCCATTTGCCACCATCCTTGACCTCCACGTAGCCCTCCGTCACAGGGATCCGCTTACGGTACGACGACAGGATGGCTCGTATCCGCACATCCTCCACACGGATATCCAGGTTCTGCGGATGATGCATTGAGAGATGTGTCAAGAAATTTACCTTCATGGCAGAAGGAGAAACAAACACCTTTCTGAAAGCAAAACGTGTCCTGGTTTATCTTGTAATTTGTCGCAAAATCTCTGAACATGTGTTCCTGTGTCATTTATTTACGAGCACGCAGCTGTATGTATGTATGACATATGCTGTTGATTTTCAAATCGAAAAGAAGGAAACAAAACCCCTGGGATATCATGAAATTAAAAACAAACAAAAATAAACACTACCTGTGGCATATACAAAAGTATGGGCACCCTCAGTGAATGCTAAAATTATAAAGTAAACCTCTCGGAACAGGCCCATAGAGACATTTTCATCACCGCAAAGGGTCGCCGACAGAGGAGCCACCATGCGAACCTTCCAGGTCTGAACAACGTGTCACGCGAGGCTGTGCGAGCAAACATGGTTGAAACCCCGACATCATCTCCCTGGTCAAAACTGGTCAGCAAAAACTGAACCTCAAACAGATGGATCTACATTTCTTACAAGTAAGAAACGTAGTTGTGCTGGCAGGGTCACCCATGGCAAACAGGTCCTGGGTGAAGAGCCAGACTAAGAATGGTCCAATGGATTCCCATGAAGAAGAGGGGAAGGATTCAGTTTACCTCGCCCGATTTGGGGTTACCGGGGCCCCGCCCTGGAGCCAGGCCTGGGGGAGGGGCTTGACGGCAAGCGCCTGGTGGCCGGGTTTTCACCCATGGAATCCGGCCAGGCCCAGCCTGAAAAAGCAACATGGGTCCGCCCTCCAGTGGACTCACCACCTGCCGGAGGGACCATGGGGGTCCGGTGCAATGTGGATTGGATGGCGGTCCAAGGCGGGGACCTTGGCAGTCCACTCCTCTGCTGGCTAAAATGGCTCTTGGGGCCTGGACATTTTGGGCACGTCCCTCTGGGAGGAGACCCCGGGTGGGACCCAGGACACGCTGGAGAGACTATGTCTCTCAGCTGGCCTGGGAATGCCTTGGTGTCCCCCCTGAAGAGCTGGAGGAGGTGGCTGGGGAGAGGAAAGTCTGGGCTTCTCTGCTCAAACTGCTGCCTCTATGACCCGGACCCCCGGAAAAGTGGTAGAAGACGAGATGAGACGATTAAGAACTGTTTTCTACTTTTTCTTCAGTACGAACTTGCTCTTGCTCAAAAATCTAACAGCAGCATTGAGGCCGCATTCAACAGGTACCTCAGTTTGATGCGGAGAGAACCTCTGCAACGTTGGTTCAGCTTACATTTTGGAACAATTTTTCATCTAAGAACGGACGTCGGCACAAACCTGTCAGGTGACGTTTATTCAGAGCAGCTCGAGGATTAGCAAACTTCTTGTTCAGTTTAAATGAGGTGACCTCATGCGTTGTTAACCAATAGCATAGAATTTATTAACCAATCAAATCACACTGTGCCAGCTGAAGCTCTGTTAGCTTGTATTGTGGTGATTAAAGAGCAAAGAGACCTCCACAAACATGATCGTTGTCAAAAACTGGAGCAACGTGACGTGTTGAGCAAACGAACGAATGCGGCCTTACTTCACTAAACGTAAACCTACTAGATACATTCATGCAAATGGAAATCAAATGCACTTGATTACCTCATCAACCCGTGCGAGCACCACTATAAAAGCAGTGTGTTAACACAATGCCACAGTCACAGCAGACATCCCAGAAAATTCACTCCAGGAACAGATTGTGAAATGCTCAGAGGAAGTTGAAAAAACCCCAAGAGCTACATTTCAGACTCTACAGGCCTCAGTCAGCATGTTAAATTTTAAAGTTCATGACAGCACAATTAAGAAAAACTGAACAAGTACGGCTTGTGTGGACGGGTTGCCAGGAGAAAGCCTTTTCTGTCTGAAAAGAACATGGCAGCACAGCTTTGGTTTGCAAGCTGCCTCCGAACAAACCACAAGACTTCTGGAAGAATGTTCTTTGGTCAGACCAGGCCAGAGTGCAGATGTTTTGCTATAAAGCACCAAATTACCACAGTACCACATCTGACCAAAACCAAACACGACGAATCAGCACAAACACCTCATACTGACTGAAGCACGGTGGTGGACAGGTGATGATTTTGGCTTGTTTTGCAGCCACAGGACCTGGGCACCCTTTAGTCACTCATGATCTCCTCTGTATACCACAGTAATCAGCTAAACCTTGGCTAAATTGGGGTCACACAACACAACAATGATCCTAAGCACAGACCGTAGTTAAATTTACACCCAGAAGTGTACAGCTGGGTTTAATATTTCACCATCAGAGCCAGTATGTTCCTCGTTTCCTAAGAATATTCTGAAACCAGAATAAGATCAGTAGAACTAAAGCACTGGTATAAAAGGCTTACATGTGCGACACATAATCAGGAAACTAAAAAAAAACGGATCATAAATAGTTACTTGTGCACAAATAAACTTCCTCCCATATTACTGTGTCCCCAACAGCTGGAGAACTGGCTCATCCAGATGTTTCCAGGCAGACTCCAAATACTTATTTTACTCTGGATTTCTACAGTTCTACAGTACACACCAAATCTTAGCGAGTTCAGACAACAGAAATTATATCACACAGTGGAGCCCAAGGTTGGTGAATATTACTGCAACGTTTGAATTTTCTCATTCCATTACCTGAACATCTGCTTTGCAAGACCTAACAAGCCCAAGAAGCTTAACAGACTTTTACATATACTATAGTTATTTTTCGTTTTTCTTTTCCTCCATGACATTAAAAGTTACAATGCATCAACATTTAAAGACAGGCTCATTTTAATAATTAAAAAAGGACATAACCGGGGCTCTGTAACAGGCTGGTGACCTGTCCAGAGTCTATGCCTGTAAGAGCTGGATTAGGCTCCAGGCCTCCCGAGACTCTGAACCGGACAAGCGGTTAGGAAAGATGGATAGAATTCAGAGGAGCTCTTAGGGAGAAATTTTGCCTTGTGCATTTAAAATGTTTTTGTTCATTTATATATAACTTACATATTGTAAGCATGCTCATTTGGGAAACTTCTGTTTTCTATCACTGATCCAATTCAGGACTGCGGGGTTTAAACCTGGGGAAGCACGAGGAGAACATGCAAACTCCACAGTGGGAACCTGCCTGCATTTGAACCCTGGACATTTAGGAAACTTGAATTAGTAATAAAAACGTTTGTTCTCCGTGTATGGACCTCTCCAACCTAACGTGATATAAGAAAGCTATCATCACATCTGTCTAGAGGTGGCGCTTCCTGTGTTATATACCACACAATCAGAGACCCTTACCCCCCTGTGCAGTAACCACAGCTGTTCAGCAGTGCTCTGCCTGCACTGGCTGTAAATCTTCTCCAGACTGCTCGAACATTTTTACAGTTAATTATCTTATTAAGGCTAAACACCGTGACCAGCTGCCTCGTAACTGTTTTTGTTTTTAAAAGCCAAAAAGGTATCAAAGGGTTTCCATGGTAAAACGTGCAACACGTTTTAGTCTGTCCCTCGTTAAGTGCACAAACACGGCACTGTGCACATGCAGTAGGAAGCAATTAACAAACTGCTACTTTTTTCCAGACGCCTCATGTCTACATCATCATCATCATCATCATCATCATCAGCCACAGACACGAGCAGTTTGGGACGCAGACGGTGCCAAAACACCTTAGAAAGGACATCACAAGCGGTTTAGAGTTTTTGTCCTGAAAAGTTTTACTTCAACTCAGCCACAGGGGCCACACGCAAGTGGACTCCTAGTGCCAGTCCCAAGCCCAGGTAAATGGGGAGGGTTGCATCAGGAAGGGCATCCAGCGTAAAATCTTTGCCAAATCCGAATGCAGATTCATAATACGTGATTCGCAGTGGCGACCCCTAATCGGAGCAGCCGAAAGAAGAAGAAAGCAGAAAAGGTTTTACTTTAGCAAAGCTTGTTTTCTGTTCCTCAAGTTCCCCTTTGAGTAAGGATGATATCAGAATCCAAGATACAAGGTGTGATCAGAAGTCCAGAGGTCTTTTCTGTCACACACAAACAGAGGGCAGCACACGCAGCAGGTACCAGCACCTTCGGTGAGCCATCAGAATCAAAATCCTTTATTGATCCCAGGGGGGAAAATGAAAATGAGTCATGATCCTGGGTGACTCTGCTTGATCAACCTGATGATATTTGTTGAAGCCTGCAAGGATTTACATAAACTGGCCTAGAATGACCCGACCTTCATCCTGAGGTTCACTGATGACAATGAGAGATGGTTTCAGGCTATGACCCAATGATCACAAGCAGTCCTTGCTTTGGAGGAGCCTAGTCTCCAAGACTGAAGAAGTCGAATCCGGTTACGTGTACGAGCACGGACACGTTCTTTGGTTTGCACTTCGTACCGTGATGCCAACTGTGTGCTCTATCATGACATCTTCTTCTTCTTCCAGTGGTTCCCGTTAGGGGTCGCCACAGTGGATCATCTGCCTCCATCTCACCCTATCCCTGCATCCTCTTCCCTCACACCAACCCTCTGCATGTCCTCCTTCACTACATCCATCAACCTTCTCTGTGGTCTTCCTCTTCTCCTCCTGCCTGGCAGCTCCATCTTCAACTTCCTTTGTTCAGTATGTCCACTATCCCTCCTCTCAACATGTCCAAACCATCTCAGCCTTTTCTTTCTGACTTTCTCTCCAAACTTCTTAACCTGAGCTGTCCCTCTGATGGACTCATTCCTAATCCTGTCCATCCTGGTCACTCCCAGCAAAAATCTCAACATCTTCAGTTCTGCCACCTCCAGTCTTTTTGTCAGTGCCACCGTCTC
>VUQH01053889.1:0-13868 GCA_015106775.1 Etroplus canarensis | reverse complement strand
GCACTTGTGGTTTTTTTTTTTTTTTTTTTTTTTTTGGATTGTTCAGTTTTTAAAAATATTTCTACCACTCATGTACAACAATCCAGGATATGTGTGATATTTTTGTCATACTGTTCAGAAATAACATTGCATTGATTTTGGTTTAAAAAAGCAATAGAGACTCATTGCGTTTATTGTACACAGACCAATCCTGTATCAGATCCAAAGACTCGTTCTGGTCAGGAAAAAGAACAGCACGTATCCCTCTTCAGTTAGAAAAAAGCAACAGCATCATGCGTACTGTTTTATACTGCATTCTGGAAACCCACTTCTTGCTGTGTAATTTACTTTCAAATGTTTTTCTGTTCAGGCCACAAAGCTCGATGACTGTTTTGTACAGAGGGAACCATTAGGAGTTGTGTTGATCATTGGGCCGTGGAACTACCCCATGCAACTCCTTATCTTACCCTTGATTGGAGCCATTGCTGCAGGTAGCGTCCACTTTTACAAGATCTGATTCCTTACAGCTGTCCAAAATTAGAGTTTTCATATTATAGGAAACTTGATGACAATAATGTTAAAGGACATGTGATGATGTAATGAGTGTACCTCAGAACTATCCTCGGAGTCAGAACCAAAACGATGACCTACAAAGAAGTAAAGCTCTATAAAATCTGAGATCTGCAACCTCATAATGAATTCATCACAGCGTGGCATCTTTTACATTAAACCAGTCATGAGATCTGTTGTCTATATTAAATACACTCACCAGTCATTTTATTAGGTAAACCTTGGACCCCCTCTTGCCTTCATAACTGCCTTGATTCTTCGTGGCTGAGATTCAGCAAAGTGCTGGAAACATTCATCAGAGATTTTTGCTCAATACTGACATGATGGCATCACGCAGTTGCTGCAGATTTGTCAGCTACACATTCATGATGCAAATCTTCCATTCCACAACTGGGAAGAACACATGATACGACGATGCATTCACTGTCATGTTCAAGAAAGCTGTGTGAGAAGAGTTGAGCCATCAGAAGATGGGATCAATGCAGTCATTAAGGGATTGACACTGCCAGCAACGTGGCTAGGCTGTGACATTTAAATGATGCTCACCTGGTGCTAAGGGGCCCAAAGTGTGCCGAGAAAATATCCCCTACACCAGGGATGTCAAACTCGCGACTTGCAGGCCGCTTCCGGCCCCGCCCCTACTTCCGGTCGCCAATTTGATGTCAAAAATATCATGTAATTCGTCCCTTTAAAGCACCACATTGCGATTATATAGTGAAATGTGGACGCATTGAATTAAATATTTTAAAGGGCCGAATTATATGATATTTTTGACATCAAATTGGTGACTGGAAGTAGGGGCGGGGCCGGAAGCGGCCCGCGAGCCGCGAGTTTGACACCCCTGCCCTACACCATTACACCACCGGCAGCCTGAACTGTTGATACAAGGCAGGCTTCATGCTTTCATGTTTTTGCCAAATTCTGATCCTGCCATCTGAACGTCACAGCAGAAATCAACTCATCAGACCTGGCAATGTTTTTCCAGTCTTCTGTTGCCCAATACTCATTACCCCATGTGAATTGTAGCCTCGGTTTCCTGTTCTTAGTTGATCAGATTGGCACCCTATGTGGTCGTCTGTAGGCCAGCTGCTTCAAGGTTCAACGTGGTGTGTGTACAGAGATGCTGTTCTGCTTACCTTGGCTGTAATGAGTGGTTGTTTGAGTTGCTGTTGCCTTCCCACCAGCTCAAAGCAGTCTGGCCATTCTTCTTTGACCTCTCGCACCAACCAGAGAACTGCACACTGGATATTTTCTCTTTTTTGCACCACTCTCTTTAAACCCTAGAGATGGTTGTGCAGGAACTGCTGATCTACTGGCACAAACTGCTGGTTAAAAATTCTCAGACCAGCCTGTCTGGCACTAACAATCATCCCTCATTCAAAGTCACTTAAATCACCTTTTTTCCCTGTTCAGTTTGAACTTCAGCAAGTCGTCATGCCTGGCTGCATTGAGATGCTACCATGTGATTGGCTGGAATAATGTGTTAAGAGAAGCTGAACAGGTGTACCTAATAAAATGACTAGTGAGTGTAAGTATAGCAGGATGTTTAAGTCCTACTGGATTTACTGGTTTTGTGTATCTTAAACAAGCTGCAAACTCGAAACATTTCAGGTGCAGTCATTTAGTTTGTTTAGTAATGTTTGAATGAAGATTAGGGGTACATTTCCCCCTAAAAACAACTGCATGAACATGAAAATATAACTATTGTTGATGATCTCTCTGAATAGGAAACTGTGCAGTCATCAAGCCTTCAGAAGTCAGCGCTGCCACAAGTGGTGTGATTGCAGAGCTCATCCCCAAATATCTGTCCAAGGTGAAGTAACTGTTTGCAGAGCAATGACAAGAAGGCACGATCAAACGAGTACTACCAGGCCACCGCTGACCCATCCAGTGCCAGGGTTAGGGTTTTGGTTGGATTACTTTTTTTTTGCTTATTTGGAACCTAAATGGAAAAGCTTTCAACAGAAACTGTGTGACGTGGAAACTAGTGTAGTAATTTGGAATTTTTTTCTGCTACAGTGTAACATTTGGTAAACAAAACCCAATCCTTAAACTAGCTGGGTCTCTGGTGACCTGGTGGATGTTACAAAGGTTAACAATCCATATTAAGGTTTATGTAAAAAATTATTCTATCTTCCTGTTTTTTTGGTTATCAAATCTCTTACAAATCCTTTTTATTGCTACTATTAGAGTGTGACATTATGAATCTGACATTTACAATAGAACTTTTGCTTTGACAGGACTGTTTTGTAGTTGTTCAAGGTGGAGCAGAAGAGACTAAAAAGCTTCTGAAGAATCAATTTGACCACATCTTCTACACGGGTAATAACCTCTGAGCACAGCGGTTTGTTCACTACATGGACAAATATATTGGGCCACGCTTCCTAATCACTAAATTCAGGTGTTTTGTTCGGTGTCATTGCCACAGGTGTATACAGTCGGGAAGCTAGCCACGCAGCCTACCTTTACCAACATTTCTGAAAGAGTAGGTTGTTCTGAAGTGCTCACTGAATTTGAGCATGGTACTGTAATAGGATACCACTGTTGTGAAAAGTCAGATTGTGAAATTTCTTCCCTCCTAGATATTCTATGGTTAACTGTAACTGGCATTATTGCAAAGTGGAAGTGTGTGTTGAGGAACCACAGTAACTCCACCACGTAAAGTTGCAGAATGAGGTTGCTAAGTGCTGAGGTGCTTGGTGCATAAAAGTCACCAAGCACTCTGCTGACTTGAGAGCTGCAGAGTTCCAAACCTCTTTTGGTATTACCGTCACCACAAAAACTGCACCGGGAGCTTCATGGCATGGATTTCGCTGACCAGCTGCACGCAAACCTTACATCACTAAGCACAATGCCAAGTCTCAGATGGAGTGGCATAGAGCATGCTTCCACTTCACTCTGGAGCAGTGGAAACATGTTCTTTGGAGCGATGAACCATACTTCTTTACCTGCCAGTCTAATGGACAAGTCTCAGTTTGCCAGGAGAATGTTACCTGCTTGGCTGAACTGTGCCAACTGTAAAGTTTCATGGAGTTTGGTTTGCTTGGGCCTCTTAGTTCCACTGAAGGGAAATCTTAATACTTTAAACGATCAAGATATTTTGGACAGTTCTATTTGTCCAGCTTTGCAGGAACAATCTGGTTTTTCTGTTCCAGCATGACTGTGCCCCAGTGCCCAAAGCAAGGTCATCAAAGGCATGGCTGGATGTGTTTGGTGTGGGAGGATTTAACTGGCCCACTCAGAATCCTGACCTCGACACCATCCAACTCCTTTGAGATGAACTAGAATGGAGATTGTGAGCCAGGCCCTCTCGTCCATCATCAGTGTTTGACCTAACAAATGCTTTTTTGGATGAATGGGCAAAAATTCCCACAGACACACTCCAAAAGTGTGAAACCTGTATATCAGAATATGGATTTAGAATGCGGTACCGTAAAAGCTATGTACAGGTAGAGCTGATAAGTATGAGCTGTCTAATAATGTATAATATAATCTGCCAGAGAGATCCTCCTTTGTAACTTTACGCCTATTTCCTGTCATTTTCCAAGTTGAATTAAAAACTCAGAAATGTTGATGAACCTTTTCATCCTGGGAACTGACTCTTCTGCTCTCTCTATTAGGCTCACGGACTGTGGCGCATAGCATCCTGCAGGCCGCTGCAGTCCACTTGACCCCAGTGACCTTGGAGCTGGGAGGCAAGAGCCCCTGCTTAATTTATGGTCGGATAAATCCCACCGCTGCTGCTCACCGCCTGGTGTGGGCCAAGTTTTTCAATGCTGGCCAGAGCTGTGTTGCTCCAGATTACGTTCTATGCCCGATGGCCATTCGTGACGAGCTGGTGCTTGGAATCCGGAAGGTCTTGGAGGAGTTCTATGGCAGCGATATTCAGAAGTGCCCTGACATGTCACGCATTGTGTCACCTAAACACTGGACTCGTCTGATGGATCTGCTCAAGAGGACCAAGGGCAAAGTTGTTGTGGGAGGAGAAAGCAACCAGGAGGATAGGTACATAGGTGAGTTAAAAAGCACTGTAAATGAGCATTTAGTGGGTATAAAACACTATGTTAGGCTCAGTCTCAGCTAGCACGTATATATTTACTTTAAAAAAGCATACAGTTTCACACTAGTCAGCCACAACTTTAAAAACACCAGCGTAATATTGTGTAGTACCCCTTCTTTCCACCAGAACAGCTCTGACCCACTGGGGCATCAACAAGTAATCTCTGTGTGGTACCAGGGCATTGGTAGCCAATCCTTTGGGTCCTGGCGGTTGCGGGGTAGGTTGCGTTCCATCATATCCTGTGTGGGTGCTCAATCGGATTGGGATCTGGAGAGTTTGGAGGACAGGTCATCACTTTGAGCTCTTCATCGTATTGTCAAGCAGTTCTTGAGCAGGTGTTCTGCTAGTCTCAGCAGACATTGTCCTACTGGGGGAGACTGCTGCCATCAGGGAGTGCCATTACCATGGCAAGGTGTGCTTGGTCTACAGAGGTGTTTGGGTAGGTGAATGACAGGACCCAGAACACTGCATTTTAACAAAACTAGTGTAGTGTAGTGTAGTGTAAGTCACTTTACCTGTCAGTATTTTACACTGTTGTGGCTGATCGGTGTATATATCAGATTTACTCATATTTTACACTTATAGCCCAGAAGCTACCATTGTGCCCCCTTTTAAGCAGAAGCAGAAATTCTTGTAGGCCTTTAGGGCTGAGATGGTCTCCCTTTTTAAAAGCACTCTGACACAGAATTCATTGTTGAATCAATGACTGCAAACAAAGCAACCCTCTCTCCTCCATGATTAAGGCTAGACTAGCAACATTTCATTATTTAGCGTTTGCTATTATCTGATCCACTCACTATTATCTTGCTTTTTCTCCTCCTCTTCTTCCTTTCTTCAGTCTCAGAAGGATAACTCCTCTTCGTTTGTGTTGAGTGGCTTTCGTTGTTGTCATTATGTTTAAACAGAATCAGGCACACCACTTGCAACAGTCGGTGGAGTCAGGTGGGGCCCCGTTAGGGAGATCAGGTCTCTCCTACTGTCAGTGCAAACTTTGTTTTGGAACAAAACTTTATTTGAGAATAAACATCTCAACTTACATTTGCATCAGAGCAATTGGAACAATTAGCAATTCCAGACCAATATCCCCTCCCAAAAAAATTAATTTTAGTCAAATTATATAAATCAGTAGTGCAGAACATAGCCATATATTTCCTAACTCAATTTACTTTGTCACATCGACTGTTATCAACCATTTGACCAGCCAGACTACTCTGACAGGAGCCCACAAATGAAACCACTCTCAAATGGAGCGTTGCTGTTGTTTTTTTCTTCCATGACATACACTTTCTTTAGACCCTCTTGATATTGGAGGACTGTAGGGGGAGAGCTTTGAGCCAAGATTGGGTTATTTTTTTTTCTTTGCCACCAAAAATAAAATCTGAATTAACTGAACATTTTATCCACAGACCCCCTGGATTCAAGCCTATTATGTGGTATATTAGATCCAGTGGCAACTTAACAAGTGACAATCCCAGAAAATATGTGTATGGTCCCCAATTTGTTTACAGCTTTTCCAACATAAATTAGTTTTCACTTTGTCTGTGCAAGAGTTTGTGAAGGGTGTCCTGAAAAATCTCATCCTAACTTTCCAGTGCAAGCTTTTAAAGTTTGTCCCCCCACTGGCCTGGGGCCCCAGATGACTGCCAGCCTTGGCTGGTGGCAAGCAGCGCCTCTGCATTATTCACTACTGTTGTCAGTAAAATCATTATCTGAAGGGGACTACAGCTCCAAATATCATGGCTTGTGTTCAGTAAAATGATTTGAGTCTTTTTTAAATTTCATTCAAAAAAGTCTGAAAGTAAACAAATGACTTTTTTTATTTTCTCTTATCTTTTCCCAGCTCCCACAGTAGTGGTGGACGTAGCTGAAGATGATGCTCTCATGGCAGAGGAGATCTTTGGCCCCATTCTGCCCATCCTCACTGTTGAAACTCTGGAGGAAAGCATCGAATTCATCAACAGAAAAGAGAAGCCTCTGGCCCTCTATGTTTTCTCAGATGAAAACTCTGTAAGAACCCAGAACTCTGCAGCCTCCAACCTCAGAACTGTAAACACGTTATTCAGTCTTTTACCCTACATTGTTGTTCCTTCTTGAAGGTGATAAAGAAGGTGCTGCGAAATTCGAGCAGTGGTGGATTTTGCTCCAATGATGCGATTGTCCAAATGGCCCTGCCGGGTCTGCCCTTTGGAGGTGTAGGTAGGTAGCTAAAACTTCAACAGCACTGATGCAACACTTGCAAATAAAATTTGAGGTTAAACAGTTCCACGTTGACTGTTACCACAGTATATTCTCATATGCTGCCACTTCGAAACATTTTCGTGTTTATCTCATATATCCCCAGAATGTATGCTTGATGTTTCAGCAGCTCATTCAGTAAACTGCTTGTAACAACACTTGGCTACAGACCTGAATAAGACACTTTGTAGCTTCTAACTTTCTCTCTGAGCAATAACTTTACTTTAAGTACAGCTGAATTCTCATCTCTGTTTTTAACAGATAGTACTGAGCAAAGGTCTTGAGGAACCCCTCATTTGTTTATATGTTGCTAGGAAAATGGGGAACAGGTGCAAACATAAATGGAAATACAGCAGGAAAGGCAAAAACAGTGAAAGTTAATATTTGGTGTGATGACCTTTCTTCTTCAAAACAGCCTGAAGGAAAGCTTTCTTCTCATTTCTTTAAGTAGTCTCAGGAATAGTTCTCCAGGCTTCCTGAAGGACGTTCCAGCCCTCGTCTTTGGATGTTGGCTGCCTTTTATTCCATTCTGTCAAAATGATCCCACACGTTGAGGTCCCGACTCTAGGGAAGTCATTCCATAACTGATAGTGTTGGATCGTGTGTTTTTCTATCAAGGTAGACTTTTACTGCATTGGAATTGCTTTTAGAATCATTGTCATGCTGAAAAATGAAGCCGCTGCCAGTCTGACCCTTTCCAGATGGTGGATCAAAAAATGCCGGCGCTTTTCTGTGTTCATAATTCCATCAATTTTGACCAGATTTCCAAAACCACTGGCTGCAATGCAGCCCCAAACCGTGACAGATCCTGCACCATGGTTTACAGATGGCTGTGGACGCTGTTGTAACTCTCTCCTGACCTCCTCCACAGATTTGACGATTTGAACTGTCCATGCACACCATCCTGAGATATGTCAAGTTTTCAGCTATTAGCTCTTCGTGAATCACCTTACTGGTGCAAAAATACTATTCCATACCTGTCAGACTGTGTGTTATCTTTAGATTCAACTAAAGAAATGGGAACAAATGATGTGTTTTCCTGACAAGCTGCTTGCAAGGTACAAATCAAACAACATTCTTTGCTAAGTTGTTTGTGTGTAGACACAACATTTGTTCATTCATTGTATTAGATGCCTGTTTTGTGCTTGAATGATTCATAGAGTGTAGCTTGAAAAAGGTCAGGTACAGGGACTGGACTGAAAATGAGTGAAAAATTAGCAATGTCCCAAGTAAAACTTTGAAAGATCTTCATAAAGCCTGAAGAAGTTTTGCTCGAGACCACTTTAAAAAATTGCAGGAAGGTTCGGCTCCTTGGAAGTGAAGTATAAAGAAATGAGGGGTGGCTCAAAATTTTTGCAAAGCCCTGTATGTGAATGCAGAGTTTGTCCGACAATATCACTAAAAAAAAATGTAGATTTCAGCAGTGTAGAGCGGAGCAGACTAGCTCAAGTTAGAGGTTTTGCCACGTGGTTTATGAGCTGTGTTAAAGTCAAAAGTTAAGGAATAGAAAGTTTTGGAACAGGAACAGAAAAATACATACATGAGAACAGTTAAAATGCAGTATAAGCAAATGTGCTGCACTGAGGCACAGAGTGACATAAACACAGAGGAACAAACACCCAGTACTTGTTTATTGGTTATAAATCAGCCTTTAAAGTTTCTACATTTCATGGAAGAATGACAGCAGTAAGCAACTTCAGATTTTCACCGCTCATATGTTATAAACCTCAATGTTTGTAACAAATAACTCAAAAACCTATGAATGTGGATTTTCAGTTTATGGGACCTTTGAAAGCTAAAGTCATGTTCAGTGTAGCTTAGAAAAGATTAAGTTATATTTAGCCTGAATTACAGTGACTTGGGAAAGTATTCAGTAGTTTTCCTATTTTTTTCGTTACAACCTGTAATTTAAATGGATTTTTTAATGTAATGGACCTTCACTAAAAAGTCCAGATTGGTGCCGTGAACTGGAAAAAACATCATGAACCAAAAAGTGGTGCGTACAAAGGGTGTATTCACACAATTTGATATTAAGCCCCTAAATAAGATCTGGTGCTACCAATTACATTCAGAACCGACATAATTAAATAAGGTCCACCTTTGTGCGGTCTGTAACTTGATCTAAGTGTGTGTATGTATATGTGTATATATATATATGTGTGTGTGTGTGTGGTTTGGGAGTATTATGTTTACAGCAGGAGAAGAACAGTCACCCTAAATGGCTCTTTGATAGGTGCGCACACACACATGCGCACACGCGCGCACACACACACACACACACACGTACGTTCTGACAGGCCCCAGAGTCTGCAACACTACTAATTAAGAGGCACCACCAAGCAAGCCACACCATGAAGACCAAGGAGCTCTCCAAGCAGGTTGTGTAAATCAGGGCTGGGTTATAAAAAATATTCTTAACTTTTACTGGAAAACTGAAAAGAATATGGCACCATAACAAACCTGCCAGGAGAGGGCCATCCACCGAAACTCACGAAACTGGGCAAAGAGGGCATTAATCAGAGAGGCAGCAAAGAAACCAAAGGTAACCCTGAAGGCGCCAGAGAGCTCCACAGTAGAGATTGATGTATCTGTCCATAGGACCTCCATAGGCTCTGGACTCCACAGAGCCAGCCTTTAAAGAATAGTGGTCGGAAAAAAATAAGAAAGCATGCATAGAATTTGCCAAAAAGGTATGTGTGACTCCCCAAAAGTGTGGAAGAAGGACCTCTGATCAGATGAGACTAAAATTTAACTTTCTGGGCATCAAGGAAAATGCTATGTTTCATCACCCCAAGAACAGCATCCCCATAGTGAGGCATGGTGGTGGCAGTGTCATGGTGTGGGGATGTTTTTCATCAGCAGGGACTGGGAAAGTGGTCAGAATGCAATGATTGATTATGCTAAATACAGGGAAATTCTTGACCTGTTTTGAGTCTTTCAGGGACTCAGGACTGGGACAGAGGTTCACCTTCCAGCAGGACAACCCTATGCATACTGCTAAGTAACACTGGTGTGGTTTAAGAGGAACTGTGTTAATGTGTTGGAATGGCCTAGTCAAAGCCCAGACCTCAGTCGAATTGAGAATCTGTGGCAAGACTTAAAGTTTGCTGTACACCAGCAGAACCCATCAAACCTGAAGGAGCTGGAGCAGTTTAGCTTTGAAGAAGGAGCAAAAATCCCAGAGGCTGGATGTGTCAAGTTCACAGAGACGAACCCTAAGAGACTGTAGATGTAATTACTGCAAAAGGTGGCGCTACAAAGTACTGACTTATGGGGGATGGATACATATACATGCACCACTTTTCAGGGTTCTTTTTTTGATACTTTTTTCATTTCACTTCACGAATTTGGACTACTTTGTGTAGGTCCATTATGTAGAATTTAAAACATTATGTAAATTACGCTGTATATCCCAAGTTTAGCCTTTTCGTTCAGCTGTTCTTTCTCTTCCATCCAGGAGCCAGTGGTTTTGGTCAATACCATGGTCGCTGGGGCTTTGAGACCTTCAGCCATCGGCGAGCAATCATGATGCGTGGTTGGGCTTTGGAAAAGCTCAACGCCCTGCGCTATCCGCCATACAGCGAGGAAAAGTTGGGCTGGCTGCGTTGGACGACCTCGCCCAAGAGCAGCTGCTCGCTGATGTGATGACGGGCAGGAGGAGTGCGTGTGAAATGCTGAGTAAGGCTTTACAGTTCTTGTAATAAGCATTAGTCAGTGGGTGATGAGGCCTTTTTATGAGTCTGTATAAAGTGTTGTTGTGACATTCATAAGTAACCTATTAACAGTTTACATTTTAAAAAATGTTCCCTAAGTTTCTCAGTTATTTATGACAATAAAATGCGTAGTTTAAACTAACTTACCTATTATATTATTTATAAAGCTTTTACTCAGATATTTAGCTGCGTATTAAGATTGTTCTTTCTATGCTGTTCTAAGTAGTTAATTGTGATCTTTTTTTTGTACACAGTGAATCTTAATATTAAGGTTAATAAAACTATTACTATACACATTAATAACATTTATCTTTTATTTTTGCAGCTCCCCCATCTGGACTGAGCACTGCTTGTTGTCAAGGTTCATTTAAAAACTGAATAAATATGTAAACAAATTGTTTTAATGGTGTAGCAGAAAAACTTTCAGCTCTTGTGGGTTTTTTTTTTTTTCTTGCACCACAAAGACTTTTTATTTACCTAGCAAGGCCCCTGGATTCTCATGAGATCATATAACATATCAATAGTCCATGTTGTCCTTGTGGCCTGTTTACATTTGGTTCAGACTAATCTGCGTCCTGCTACCGGCAGCATCAGCTGTGCCTCTAGTGTGATGATCGAGTGTTCAGTCACCTGCCAAGTGCCTTTTGAAAAGTGTAACAAAGTATCTGATACATAAAGGATGCAGAATATATCTGGAACCGTGTCAGCGTTGGCTTTTTTTATTTGAGAGATCGTTTTGCTGAGTGTTTGGAAAGCACGTGGTTTTGTCATGCTGTAAATGATTGTTACTCTATGCAAAAATGTGTCAAATTCCTACTGTTTGATCAGGCTCTCAACTGGACTTGTATTTGTTGTGTTGAGATAATAAACTGTATATAAAAAAAACTCAATAGCAAGATCCCAGGTTCATTCTCCCATAAATTTCTATACAACCGGAAGTCTTTTTGCAACCTCAGGATTCACACCCTGCTGGCTGTCAACATTTACCGGGATTAAGGTACCCCTGAACTGGCTTCAGTTTTCAAATCTAGGAGGTCCATCTATCATATATGGGATCTCAACTTATGTCTTCATTGTCCAAACTCTACATCTGAGAAAGGTGCCGTGAGCATAATGCTAAAATGTTAAATGAACACAGCACTGAAAGCGCTGCCATTAGCATGTCGGTGCACTGTGGTCAGCAGTGGCTCAGTCTGTTGGGGGACTTGGTCGGGAACCAGACCTGTCTGGACCTGGAGGCCAATTCACCACCCCATCCTGGACCCGTATGTACAGAGGTGGACTGGAGGCCAGAGGTGTGTGTGTGTGACAACAAAAACTAGAGCATGTTTGATTTGTAATTTCCCTGCTAGGGATGAATAAAAGTATATTTTTAGTATATTAGTTCTGTCACCACCTAATCTGTCATAGAAACTGATTTGCTTTGCACAGACTGTATATAAAAGATGAACGTAGCAACCATGACATCACCCACTGGCTTTTGGACTCCACATTTTAAAGCTTCAACATTAGCAGTAGCATTTTGACCGCTGCCATGTTGGTCTTTCTGGAGCCATACTTGGTGGTGCTCAGTTCAGTTGCACTCATACACACTACTGGTGCAATGCACATACCTGCCCGTGAGTGCTTACTAAGAAAGTATTAAAATACTATTAAATTTACTCCAAAACTGAAGCACAGAGGCTTTAAAAAGGTCCAAACATGGCCTTTTGAAAGTTGAATTAGCAAAGGTGAGGCCTGACAGGCAGCAGTTGACGAGCTCCTTGTGTCGGCACACTCATCTATATCCACGCACCTGACATTTCTAGGTTGTTCTTTTTTTTAAGAAAATAAATAAATACCCATCCTACACAAAGGGGAAACATGGGGATTGACTTGCATGCCTCAAGTGTCCACTCCAGGAACTGCAGCTTTTGGCACTTTTATGTTAGCTTCAGTTTTCAACCCTCCTCATCACCAGGAAACTTTAAGTTGCCAGTTCTGCATTACAGTTGCCTTTACCTGACACCTGTGTTAAATGTACAGTGAACACTGAAGCAAACATTAAACAGAGATGACTTGAAGTGTGTCATTGTGCTTAACCACTGTAAAAGTGTTATTGTCCTTACATTTTAAACTTTACAACATGTAGTTCCCATTCTAGATGGAGCTGTGAACTGATTGTAGTGCATCATAAAGCAATTTAATGCTTCAGGCACAATGGCTACAAAAAAAAGCTTAGTTGCTAATAAATGCATAGTAGTCTACACCAAAAGCTGAAATGTTTGAGTTTTGGTGAACGGCCCTCTCTAGGCCATATTCTTTCCATTTTGTGATGATGAATTTATTGGTTCTCTGTAAAGTTTCAGATATTTCTTGAATATTTTTTAAAATGTATATCCCAACCCTGATTTGTACTTTGCCCCTGACCTGCTTGGTCTTTGTGGTGTGGATGGTTGGCGGTGCCTCTCGATTACTATATGTTTATGTCGCACTACCCGCAAAAAGTTAGGGATATTAGGCTTCCAGGTGAAATTTCAAGATGCACCTGAAATGCACTATAACCTTTACAGGTGAACTTAACTTGACCTTCTCTACACTTCTGAATGCACATGTCCATCTGTTCAGTGTTTCAGTGCTTTATGCATAACTTGCTGTTCTCTAACAAGGTGCTTTAACGGCTAAATTCACAACTGGTGTTTGATCCATGACTTAACCACGCCGCATTGATGCAGTAATTCATGCAAAAGGAGGCCCAACCAAGTACTGAGTGCATAGAGATGAACAAACTTTTCAGAAGCCCGACATTTCTGTTTAAAATATCCTTTTTTATTGAGCTTATGTAATATTCTAATTTTCTGAGACACTGAATTTTGGGTTTTTGTTATCTGTCAGCCATAATCATCAAAATTTCAAGAAATAAAGGCTTGAAATATTTCACTCTATATAATATATGGGTTTCACTTTCTGAAATGAGTGACAAAAAATATTGAACTTTTTAATGATATTCTGACTTTGAGATGTACCTGTACACATTTAGTATTTAAACAGTCCTCTTCATGCTGTTCACTTTTTGACATCATGAGACCAACTGATCAACAGTATCTCGCCATTGCGAGGCTTCAAACAGGATGTTCTCAGAGGGAAGTGGCCACTGAGCTTAGAGTGTCAGCAGCAGGTTGCAACAGAGAGACTGGAAGAGTCACAGAAGTCAAGCTGTAATTGATGGTTAAGGTCACATGACAAATTGAGATTGATTTTTGTTGTGGTATACCCACCACTGTTGTTGGCTTTTGTTTCAATGAACGGTTTGAGATGAGGAAATCACCACA
>VUQH01053886.1:55346-83144 GCA_015106775.1 Etroplus canarensis | reverse complement strand
CCGTGAAACTGATGAAAATACAGGTAAAGGCCCATAAAGTATCCCCTCCTCCTTTGAAATATTCACATTTTTTTCAAGCCATCCAGTGGGCTGGATTAGACCTATTGGCTGGCTGTTTCTGGACTGTGGACCACATGTTTGACACCCTCCCATAAACAAATGTTCTTCATCTAAAATTATGACTTTGAGTGCATATTTTATTGACAAAATCCTTGTTCACCTGTTTATGTTAAGACAATATTAAAGGGATATTCTAGTGATTTTAAAAGTTGAGGTGCCTGTGGGTGAAAGATTAAAATGACCAATGGTAACATTTACTTTAACCTCCTAGTATTATTCAAACTCTAAAAAATAGGCTCCAACAAGCAATCCTATGATTAATAATGTATATTGTCTTTAGTGGGGACACAAGCCCCTCTCACCATGGAGGGTTGTGTCAGGAAAGGCATCCAGTGTAAAACTTCTGCCAAATTACCAATGCACATTAATCCTCTGTGGCGACCCCTTGGTGGAGAATACAAGTGAGCAGCCGAAACGTATTTTGTCTTTAACTAAACCCTCCCCAGCTGCTAAACACCACGCACCTGCAGTTTTACATGCAAATATTCCCTGATAGTCTTGAAGTTACTTTTACAAACTTCAAAAAGCTTCCAGGGCCATAGAAGACATGAATGAATGGAAAAGGAAACTAGCCTTAATTGGTAAGAGTTTGGTAAGTTTTGTTAATTGAAAAAAGTAAACTTGTAGAAAAAGATGCTTAGGATTAATTTATCAAGGTAAGGCAAGTTTAATTTCAGTGTAGATCAGACAGCTCAGCTGTCCCATTGGCAATGATGCTTAATCATGCAAGTAGGTATTTTCTTCAGTAAAAGTTAGCATAAGTAGACAAGCCACTGTCTTGACTGTAACTTATGAGCATTATTTTCATGTGACGTTCATATAAAATCAGGTTTGAGATACCATCCTTTGCCACATTCTTCTACTTCTGAAATTTTGTGTGCTCATTCTGTCCAGCCTTTCCCTAATCTGGGACACAATGAGCAGTGCAGTGTCTCACAGTGGATGAGGAGCTTTTGTCTGAACTGGCTCGGAGCCTATTGATCAGCCGTAACCCCCTTTCTTCCTTGTGCGTATATGAGTGTGATCTGTGGAGCTGTGCACCAACAGCAGCAGTTCAGCTGCCTGCTGAGTGTGTAGGAGATGCACACACACAAAGAGTGTCGCCTGCCCTACAAAGCACCGTGGACCATGCTAAAAGTTTTATTTTCAAGTACAAGAGTAAAAGAACAGGGAGAAATAAAGTAGGGAAAAGATAAAAGAAGGAAAAGAGTTGAGGAGACACTTAATGTGGAACTCCCGGCTACTTGTAATTTGTTGTAGGGAACAGAGCAAGAGAGAGGAGGAGTCAGGGGGAGGGGAATGCTGGGCAGGGAGGGCACAGGAGAGAGCAGAGGCCATTCAGTATGACACACACACACTCTCATGCAGACACACACATGAACTCTTAGACACACATGTACAAAGTGGAAGTGTTGCCACTGAAGAGAGGGGGGGAGAGAGGCATTCAGAAAGGCAAGCAGACAGAGGAGATCCTCAGCGAGCTGAACTAAGAGAAAGAAAAAGGAGAACATCAGCCTGAGGAGTGTGTTCAGGAGAAAATACAGCCTCAGAGTGTTTGCTCCCGTGTGTCTTTTAGAGGAGCGATCTGCATGTTGGTTCCCTGGAAAATGGATTCACAATGACTGGGAACATTTTTGGAAAACTAGAGTTTTATTTTCCAAGCTGCTGGGAATACTGTTTGGAATAATCTGAATATGTAACCCTCGTTGGGAAATCCTGTTTTTGTTTTTAAACCGTTGTCACCTTTCAACACTCATTCACTCAAATTTTTGTTGAGGGGGATCTAAGCCAAAATGCCTACTGGTAAGCAGAATATATTCAGTGATGTTTCCCACAGTGTCCAACATGAATACACATTTTCCCTCACTTCTATGATGTGGTGGGACTTTGTACTCAAGAGATCTTGCATCTCTTCAGAAGAGTTAAAATGTCTAGCTTGAGTTTCTGTTTGGCAAAATGAACTCTGTGATGAATATTTGTTTGATCAGAGGTTAGAAAAAATATAAAACGCAGTCCTTTTCAAGTGGGAGCTGGTCAACAAGATACGATTACAAGGTTGGCTTAGTAGTCTGAAGTTTTAGCTGTTTATCTTTTTAGCTCTTGCTGGGTGTGTGTAATATTTGTCCACAGCTGACAGCGCTGTGTGAAGTGTAGCATTGGTCTCTTGTCAACACTGTTCAATGAGTGTCTTGTGCTTGTTCTCCTCACCTCTGGTTTCAAATGGAGCATGTTTGCATTCTCAAAGACTTTGTGAATTAAATTTTTTGTGATGTTGAGACGATGGTATGCACAGCCTTTCGGTGTCCTTTGACAGTGATTATAAGTTTTATTTACTTGTTTGTAGTTACAGATACAATTCAGAGTGCTGATAAATATAGATTCCAGAGAACACCATAAAACTTAAGGTGTGTCTGTTTATTCCCCACAATAGAACTTCACTAGTAGCTAATTCAAAGTGTACCTTTAAATCCTTATGTACGGGGAAAATCATTCTTTTCTACTTATATTTTCTATAGCCTCATATCTCTGAAAGCCAACATATATCTCAAGCTCTTCTGACAGAGTGTAGTTTTGACCATGTTGAGATGCCATTCTACAGCCAGTGACCCAAATTAGAGCCTTGAAGACTGCAGTTGGGGGAGGCTACAAATGGGAATAGGGGAGAGGAGGGGGAATAATTACTGTTTAGAGCAAACTCTTTGGTTTAGAAGTGCAGGAGACAATGGACCCCTCCGTTCTCCTTCTTCCACCCTGCTTGTCCAGTCATCTAGTCAGACATCTGCCCCCCACCTATCATGAGCACTTAGTGCAAGGCACTGCGGGCGCACAGCAGCTATATGGGTGGAGGCTGGGGGCAGGTTCTTTTTAGATCAGTCTAAACAAATGAGTTCTTATGTCCACCAACATTTGTACATATAGATATAGAGGCTATGAAATGACAAATCTGAATCAGAAAGTGGGCTTTGGGCTGAAATCCAGTCAGGTCAGAGAATGAGGCTAGTATGTCATACTCAGAGGGAGGTCAAGGGTGTGTCCAGCAAGGGTTGCACTGGGTCTCCCAAGAGTGAATGCCACACTATGAGTGTCTGAAAATAGGGACGGCTTGCTGGTGAATGTTTTTCCCACAGCTAAACACCAGTGCTGTCAGCTAAAACTATACTGCACATTCCTCAAGTCCACAAGTCCACAGTGTCAATAACAACAAATCTCAGCCAAAGGTTTGACTTTAACTCGCATCGTGTAAACCTGGAGATAAGATATGTTAATCTGTGTACATTATATGTGCACGTGTACCTACGTGTAGTGGTTCTTTAATCATTTTAAGAGTTTTACTTAATTATGTGAGAGAAGCCATTTGTTGGTAATTATCCTACCAGCTGTGTGTGTTGACTTTAACCATTTTTGTGAGGCCATGAAACTCCAGGGGTCTGTTAAGTCACAAATTGTTTCAAGAAATCTGGAAGATATGCAGCTCGTTGTACAGTTACACATTTCAGAAATAATGCTTATTTTTGCATTATTTCCTCCAAAATGTCTGCATTATAACACACATCCTGGTCATTGCTGGTCCGTTTTGGAGCTGTTTAGTGGGAACCCCCCCCATTTCTCAGATCCTGTCCTTTGCTTCTCTCCATCTATCCTAGCTCTGCCCCTTCTGCTCTCTACATTTGTTTTGCTGCAGTGTGAAATCCAGAGTGACACTTTAAGGTCCTTAGCGTCAGTTGAGATCAAGTCTATATCTCTATCAGAAATGGAGGCTGACCTTAAGTGGACATGGTGAAAGATCAGGAGGCCAAGATAGCAAGTAGTTTAGGGGCTACGTTGTGCTGCTGCGCCTCCACTCCTCTCCTCCTCTCCAAAGCCTGTGTTTGATGCTATAAATGAAGAAACTCCTAGCAAAAACTGTAGGTGATGAATTTGGGAGATTGTTTGAGACGGAGAGAAATTGTATTGGTTAAAAGTCCTACAAAAGGCAGAATTCAAAATGAGAGCAAGTGGGAAATGGAGAAGAGAAAAAGCAAAAGAGTAGGTGGTTTTTGACCTTTGGCCTTCCTTCTCATCTTTTCTTCCTACTTTCATTCCTCTGGGCTCTCTCCTCCTCATTTCTCACTCTATTGCAGTCACACAAGTCTGTCAGCTTGAGGAGTTTGCAAAGATGCTGCTAAAGTGAAGACAACTGGGCTGTAAGTCAGAATGACTTCACTTCTGTCTTGTGTTCACATTATAAAAAGGCTTTTTACACTCTTTTTACTCATCAAAAAATGCCTACTGGATTTAGTTATGTTTTCAGAGTTCTAGGATACCAGAGAAATGACTTGTCAGCAACAAACTGCATGGGCTGTATGGCACTGAACTCATTTGCCATCTGGTAGGCCTGCTGAAGCATAAACAAGAACACACACGAATAAACAACTTTGATTGAAGGATCTTTGAGATGTGCAGAGTGTGTGGTCAAGTCCTGTCTGGTGTGTTCACTCCTGTCTGGGACAAATGTCTTGATCTTTTTTTTCCCCAAATTTTCATTCTTTACTTTACTCCTTTGCTTTTACTTTTTGATGCTGTTTATCAAATTGTCAGTTTGCATCTCACCTTACAGTACATTAAGTCATACTGAGATTTTTTCTGGTATAGTACATTTCAAAATTATCTTAAATTGTCCCAATGCTAACTAGATAAACATGCTTTTCTATCTTAACTCATTTGTTTTCCACACAATAGGATAAAAAATCCTTCTGCCTTTTCTTTCTGCCAATCGACTCAAATTTTCTAAATGTTAAACCATTGTGATTTTAAGTATTTTTAACATCTACAATATCTTTTTTTACATGTAGCAATTAATTCAGTTCAAGCAGTGTAAATCTCTCAAATGACACTAAAAACAACTGTTGGAATGCAGTCTTACCTTTACAATAGATAAGCTGCATTCATCAGAGTCTGTGCTTTAAGTGTGAATAGCTAATGTTATGAACACATGCACTCCAAAAGCAAATATGAGCCCTGGTGGTCTGTAGCCATATGCTGTCTGGATGCTGGTCAGTGTGTATTTTTACATAGTAAAGTATATTGTTGGATGTTTGTGCCTGCAGGAATGTCCCGTGCAACTCATACGCACACAGTGAACTTGGCACACTTACTTTATGAGCTGCCAAACATATTTATGGTTTGAATGCATAATAGGAGGAGAGAAGGGAATAATGACAGGAAGGGAGAAAGAAAATGGCAACAGTGACAGGATAGTTGTGAGAATTTAATGTAACTGACCTAAATGTGCCAAAGTAAGCAAATAAGTGGAAGCATGAAAGATTGAGAATGGAGGCACATAGAAAAGAGATGAAGAAAGGATAAAATAAGCTACGCTGCTCAAAAAATTAAGGGAATACTTGATAAAGTTCAGGAGTATCAGTCTATCTGGTTTGGAAGTATTAAGCATAGTGAAACAATTTAATCTGCTTTGGTGCAAATGAAAGTGACAACAGGTGCACTGGAGAGGCAACAAGAAGACAACCGTCTAAAAGGGGTTGGTTTTTCACAGACCCTTGCTCTCTCCTTATTCTTCCTGACTTATTTTTGAGTGTAAACCAGAGAAAAAAGGTCAAACTGAGCTCAGTGATATGCCCTGCTGCCGTGGTCTCTAAACATTGCCATGCTACAAATTATGATGTTTGCATTTGTCTACCTTAAACTACTGCTTTAACTTTTGACTCATATGATATTATTTTAATAGCCCCTCAGTGGGGAAATTATACTCATAAAGCAAGTGGTTTAGAAGATTAGTTGTATAGCAGTTAGTTGAGGGTTGTGCAGTGGCTACCTTTGCTTGTTTTGGTCATGACAAATTGGCTCTGAAGAACAGCATGTGGCATTGTTTTTCTTGCAAGGAAAATTATGAATGCTGCAAAAATGGATAGACAGCTTATGCAAAAGTCCTTCCTCAAATTGCAGCACTACCAAGACAGTCATTTCCTTTCCAAACCACATTTTGTTTTTGGTGACTTTATTTTGGACTTTAAAAAGTTTATTTCAGTTTCCAGAAGATGAAGTTAATTTATACTTTTAGCATCTGCATCACCAAAAGGGTCTCTCATCTGTTTAAATGTAAATATGGACCATCTTTTCTGTTCATTCCAAAATGAATCATCCTTTGGACTGCACCTGGAAAAAACTGTAGGTACAGATACAGCTGCCTCTTTATTGTCACGTTGTTCCCTCTCCTGCTTGATATAGTCCTCTTTTCTCTGTACAAAATTTATCCCAGTTCAGAAAAACAATTGTAAAAAAAAAAAATGAAACCAAACCAAGTTAGCCAAAACAAGTGGGCATTTCCCGTATTTACAGTCTTTTCAGTACAGTTTCATATTTGCAGGACTATGTTTTATTGCTGAGGGATACTCTCTGGAAGTCACGTGTCAACTTTGTTTCTGGAATCCCCATCCTGCACTGTTAGTTTACTAGTCTTGTACAAACCCAGCAATTAGGGATACCACTTAACTTAAAATAAACAATGTGAATTGTTTTGCAGCTGTTGTATATCCAAAATCTGAATATGACATAATGTTTTTAAATATTTTGAACTTGTTTACCCTTTAACAGTCTACATGAAGCATTTACATGTCCATTACCAAGCACTCACAGAGCTGTTTGTGCTATTTGAGGTACTTGTAAGGATCCTGAGGGCTGTAAAGAGAGAAGGTTGCTCACAGCTGTTTGCTGACCTCTACAGAACAAAGAACACTTCAGGTGACCATAAAATAGGTGACTGAAGTGGGCCAGTTTAGTGAAGCATGAGTCATTGAACCTGGCTAGACTGGTAGCGTGGCTTGTCAGACTAATTTCATCAGTGAAGGAAAATCATCTAACCTTGGCTGTAGCAGGCCATCATGTGAAAGTCAATGCGCTGTGTGTCCTTGTCTTGTTGTAGCAGTCTTGTGAACACAACTCGTTTCAGATATATAGATTAAATAAATGGTCTGACTGCACATTATTCAGAAAGTGGTGCAACTTCGTTGAACTGTTCATTTATATTTAAAAAAAATGGAAGTGTTTAAATGGACAGTTCGGTGCGTTTTACACAATAGACAATTATATTAGCTGTATTCTGTGCCTTTCTTCTTACTGATAATAAAAAATAATATGGCACTTTAAGTGGTTTCATGGAGGTTTGCACCTTTTTGTTTGAGTTCCAATCACATCACTGAAACTGCTCCTACTAGACCTCTTAAACTCTTCCAGGCAAGATTTTTTTTAAAAATAGACTACTATTTCGTTAAACTGCTCCATTTAGCGGTCACCATAGTGGATCATCTCCTTCCATTTCTCTATCCCTTGCATCCTCTTCCCTCACACCAACCCTCTGCATGCCCTCCTTCAGTATATCCATGAATCTTCTCTGTGGTATTCTCTTTTCCTCCTGCTTGCAAAGGATGTTGACTCCATCGTCAACATCCTTTGCAAATTTTATTCACTATCCCTCCTCTGCACATGGTCAAACCATGTCAACCTTGCCTTCTTATTTTATCTCCAAACTGATCAACCTGAGCTGTCCCTCTGATGTACTCCTTTCTAATCCTGTCCCTTCTGGTCACTCCCAATGAAAATCTTAGCATCTGCAAATCACAACATTGTCTGAGAACATCATAGTCCACGGAGACTGCTACCTTACCTTTTTTGTCGACTTGTCCATCACCAGTGCAAACAAGATGGGGCTCAGAGCAGATCCCCGATGTAATCCCACCCCCACCTTGAACTCATTTGTCACTCCTGTTGCACACCTCACCACTGTCTAGCTGCCTTCATGAATGTCCTGCACCACCTTCACACACTTCTCTGCCAGTCTGGACTTCTTCATACCATACTACTGTTCATCTCTAGTCACCATATCATATGCTTTCTCTTGTTTTGTTAGTTTTCACTGTCAAAAAGAATAAAGACTAACTATACATAAAATATTTGATAAATTAAGCAGAGATTTAAAATGATTTAATGTTCTCAGAAACCCCGACCCTCAACAATGGAACAGATTCTTCAGTTAAGAAAAAAGTGCCTAATCTAGGTACTTCTGAGCAGCCCTGGAAAAACTGCTGATACAGCTTGATGCTGATTGGTTTAACTTGGAATAAGTCCCAGTTTGAAAAGGTTTTCAGAATCAAAACAAAGAACAGCAGCTGCTCTTTCAAACATTGTAAACTCCACAATAGACTGCAACTGTCTTGGTTCCCTCCATTGTTGTCATTGTTTCTCATAGATCCAAAAATATTTGTAACTTTAGTTGTTTTTTATTTATTTTTTCTCTTAATTGATGCCGCAGTCAAAATTATGGGACAATATTAGTTCAGACAAGTTCAGTTAATCCTGCACTGCAGAAATGGAACAAAAGCGGAAAGGTTGAAAGCCTATTGCTAAACTTTTCCCAAGTTCCTGCTGTAGTAAGGTGGAGATTGACAATGCTCGTTTTATGAAGAATAATTTTGAATATAAACAGTTTTCACACCTTGTCGTGATTTTGTATGTTCAAAAATGGTCGTTTTTACATTCTTGAGGTTTAACTTATGAGACTGATTTAGCCTCAATAGATTGCAAGTGAAACAAAGAATGTAAATATTATCCAGATGAAGTGTGAATTCTACACCCGAGCTCCTCAAAGTATTTGTAGTAGTAGTTTTAAATCCAGTTTCCACCAGGTTTTTTAGCCATTTTATAATACCACCACTTCACGACATTCTGTAAAAGTAAAACACAAACTGTGACTCATAGTATTTTGCACTCTGTGTTTGTCTGCCTAGTCTTTAGTCTGGTTCCTTCTGGTTGTTGCTGTCTGCCTTCCAGACAGGCCTGATGTTCAACATATTAAACTTAGCTGAATCGTAAAGTGCCCCAGCTCTTTGTCCTTTTTTTAAATTAAATGAAAGCCAGATATTGAAGCCAGGTTTCTCCGGCACTCACTGATTTTCTCTCTCTCTCTCTCTCTCCCCTCTGGCAGGAAACTTAGTGCTTGCACACTAGCCTAATCTTCACATGCACAGACATTTGACACACACAGAGGAGACACAGTCCCAACCTGCACGCTTAGGACCATAATTAGAGATCATTTACAAGGATCAAGTTGAACATAATCTGGACAGGAGGTAACTGAAGACTGGCCATCATTGCTCTGTATGTGTGTGCGTGTATTGAGGAAGGGTGTGTGTGTGTGTGTGTGTGTGTGTGTGTGTGTGTGCATGTATTGAGGAAGGGTGTGTGTGTGTGTGTGTGTGTGTGTGTATGAGGGAGAGAGAGAAAAAAGAGCCAGTTCACCCAGGAAACGGACAGGGTGTGCCCCAAACATGAAGCTGGAAGGTGGTAAGGAGGGGCTGGGCAAACACAAGATGGGGCAATCTCTCTCTGTGATGTTTGGGTTTCACTCCAAGCATGGCTTCTCTGTATTTGCTCTCCTTGTATGTTTGTGTGTATGTAGGTTGCACGTGCATGCACTCTGCCTACCCATATCTAGCTGCAATGGCTGGTGTAAGGGCTATTAAGTTATTTGCTTGGTTAGGCTTATCTTTGGCTTGATAAAACTAATGTATTTTGTGTGGAATAGGCTCACACATTATGGATACACGTACATTATCAACTGTGATAAGGAACAATGCATCATAGATTTGTCAGAGTGCAAAAAATGGTCTGTTAGCTGTTTATGTCATGACATGTTATACAGTCATTTCTGCATTATGTACAGTAACTTGAAAGCAGTTTGTTGCTTATCAGAAAGTCAAAGCTTTTTGGTTTGTGTGTGGTTTTTTTTTGGCCAGCAAATTCTTTCTCCTTTCTGATCTTTAATTTTTAAGAAGTGGGTCAGGCCTGGGAGTGCAAACATTTGCATGGACACACATCCACAGTGAATCAGCTCCAAACTTGTCTGAGGGAAATGCAGTTTCATGGTAGTTCAGTTTTTGGACACGCTGGCTCCTTCCTGTGTTTCTTGGCATGGCAGCGAAGCAAAATTAAATGAGAGAAAGCTATGACGGAACTCATTAGACTCCATCAACAAGACTGTTGTTTTGGAGAGGTGGATTTAGGAAAAACAAACTTGTTTTTTTATGAGGCGCAATTGCTTTCCTTTTTTTTATCCCTCTGAAAAACATGATTCAGTGAAGAGTGATGAAATATGTGGCTGATACCGTCGCAGGGCTGAATTTAATTTTCAGATTTAAAGCCCTGCTAATTTGTGTCTATTAACAAAGGACTAAAATGAATGTGTCATCTGTAAGGTGTGTCACAAACATTACAAGGGATTTTCACCAGACATTGCAGTTCCTTCAGCTTTGTCTCCTTCTTAGCTCTATCAACTAATCTTTTTAGTTCTTTTTAGTTCATCTGCATGTTTTTGATCCATGAATCATGTTTCCTCAATATGAAACTGAGAGTAGATTTCATGTAAAATGTTGATATACTAACTGTACAGTACTAGCAGCAAAGTAGCAGACAACAAACTTAATGACTAGCTGATGAATAAAAACTAAAGTATTAACAAGAGACCTCTATATTTTTCTTGGGAGCTCCTAGAGATCAAAGGAGAGCTAAAAGGTAGTGAATACTGGACTTTAGGGGAAATATTTGTTTAGGAAATGACATGTTCACTTGTTGAAAGTTTAAAAAAGTCTCTGATTCTAGGTCACATCTTAACTGAAGTGGTGGGAAAGATTGTGGAACCACCCAGCTGATTTTGTGTTAATGCGTATGTCCAGAATAAATGAGCAAGACACAGTGTGCTGACAGAGTCACATTTCTAGCCAAAGTTTGTGGAACTTTCACTCTCAGAATCTTTTTTTTTTTCAAGTTTCTTCAGACTTCTAAAGGGTGTGAAGTCCATACATTAAGTTAGATGTCAGTCAACATTTGAAACCATAGCAGTTGAGCAGCTATACTTCCATAATGTAGTAGTTTACACATTCGCCTCATGTG
The DNA here is from genome assembly GCA_015106775.1 of Etroplus canarensis. Taxonomy (NCBI): domain Eukaryota; kingdom Metazoa; phylum Chordata; class Actinopteri; order Cichliformes; family Cichlidae; genus Etroplus; species Etroplus canarensis. The sequence goes on along the minus strand of VUQH01053886.1, from coordinate 72,083 downwards.
CCAGAGGTCTTTAGTTCACAAAAGTCTGCCTCTGTATGTGTGATGTCTGGAAAAAAAACCATAAAAACTTACTGATTTTAATTGGCTACAATGACATTGAAAATCTAAAGGTAGAAACACTTGGTGAGCATTAAAGGTGGTGGGCGATATATTTTTGAACTTGATCAGAGATAGGCTAGCTGTCCTCCTTACTATGATCTTCATGCAGGGTATCTCTTGGTGTCAGTCCGATACTTTTCTCACAGTGACAAACCAGTGTATCAGCTTCTTGTCTAAATCTTGCTAAGTGAAAACCCATATTTTCATAAAATGTTAAGCCAAATGTCCTTTCGGAATTCATCAGGCAAATGAAAGTTGGTGTTAGTGGGTGTTTGGATGTTCAAAATTACTTTTTTTTATAAAGGAAGATATTTTCAGAGGTGTGTTTGTGTGTGTGTGTGTGTGTGTCCTAAAAATCCAAAAATCCAAATTTTGAAGTGACATTCAGGCTCAGTTTCTGATTGATGCCGTATTAGTTGCTAGGTCTAACATGATTTTCTTATCACAGACCAGTCTGTACAGCAGCTCAGAAAAGGTGTCGCCATAACAAAAGACCTCCAAGGTACCTATTTGAAAGGTGAGAGACTGGGTTTTTACTAAGATTCTTTGAGGTTGTTCTCAGTTTCACGTTTCATGTTTTTCAACCTGAACCTGTGATCTCTGAGGCTTTGAAGTGAGATGGGTTTAGGCTGAGTAGGTGCTGCTGGCAGTAATAGAGCTACACTGCCCTATATGGCACTGGATATCATTGTTGCCACAACATGGCACCTGCTGGTTCACTGGTGCGTCTAGCTTTGATGACGGCTGGTGTCAAACCCCCACAGAGCTGTTAGAAGGCTCTCTCGTGTTGTCCTTCCCTTGCTTCATCACTGTCTGTTCGCTCTCTGTTGATGCCATCAAAGCCCTTCTGTGAAGCAAGACCTTGGAAAATGTTGAGGGATATTTGGAAGGCTCCTGTCTGATATGCTGCATTTATGGTTTTACTTCTGCTGGCCTGACTGTGGGGCCTTGGGAGCTTGTAATCATATCTTAAGAGATCTCTCCACAAACACAAGGTCTTGAGCCAGTTTGGCATGGGCTGGATGCCAAATAGACTCCTGTAGGTACATGGACAATAACACACAAACCTGTCTGTTTTCCATGGAAATACGGCTTTCATTCATAACTTTAAGTGGAGTGGTTTCAGCATTACACTGTTAATCTTAAGCACAGTATTTTTGTGAAAATGCCTACGCACAAAAACATAATTATCATTTACATAAATAAGAATACAAAAGTTTCAGTTCCTTGCGGTAATGTATGTTTTCTCATATGGTTATAGTAATTACTGTCAACTCCTTGCAAGTGAAACTTTTCTTTGGAAGGAACTTAGGGCAAATCTGTGAGGGTTAGTGACGGGTGGTCAGTCAGACTGTGGTCAGCAGGAATGTAAGGAATTAGGATCCTAAACAGACAGAGACTGTAGGAATATGAAAGTCATAGTGTAAGTGTTAAACACTACATACATCACTTGGTTTTAAAGAGGGAAGCACAGCCTTGGAAGTGAGCAAAATATTTGAATTTTAATGGCTCAGTACGTGACTTTTAAGCATCAGTATTCATTAAGACCATTTCGTGGTAAATCATTTTCACAACATATTTGCAGTGAATTATGGTTTATGTAGTTTACTCCATTCTGTATTTCTACCTCTGCTTGGGAGTGAGTTCCTGGCCCAAGTGGAGGAGTTTAAGTATTTTGGGGTCTTGTTCATGAGTGAGGGAGAAAGGGATCATGAGCTTGACAGACCCATTGTTGTGGCATCTGCAGTGATATGGACACTGTACCGGTCTGTTGTGGTGAAGAGAGAGTTCAGTATTAAAGCAAAGCTGTGAATTTACTAGTCGCTCTATGCCCTAGCCTCATCTATGGTCACAAGCTCTGAGTAGTGACTGAAAGAATGAGATCGTGGATACAAGCGGACGAAATGAGCTTCCTCTGAAGAGTGTCTGGGCTCTCCCTTACAGATAGGGTCAGGAGCTCTGGGTAGAGCTGCTACTCCTCCACATCAAAAGAAGCAAGGTAATGTGGTTTGGGCATCTGTTAAGGATGCCTCCCAGATGAGGTGTTTTGGGCATGTCCAACAGGAGGAGGCCCTGGAGTAGACCCAGGACAGGCTGGAGAGATTATATCTCTCTGCTGGCTTGAGAACCGCTCCCTCCCTGGTAGAGCTGGAGGAGTTGACTGGGGATAGATGGATGAATGGATGCTTCTTCTGTATATTCTTATGTTATTAGGAAGTAAAGTCCTTGGAGAGTGTATTATCTTGGCAGTATTGATTAAGCTGATCTGATTTGATATCAGAATGCACTTGTTTTCGTGCTAGAGTTCATGCATTTTAATTCATAGAAAAAATGGAAAAAGTGATAGAAAATAGGGTTGTGTCCAAACATACTTTAAAATTTGAGTCTTCCGAAGGTTCACAGCAAAAGACTAATAAAAAGAAAAAGTAGCTGTGACAGAGGTACATGTAATGCACATGTAGCTTTTTAGAAAGTAGAATAAAACTCCTTGATATTATTTTGCAGTACTTATGCTAGGTCAACATGCATAGTATGAAACCTGTTTAAAAATCTACAGACACCATTGTGGCTGTGTTGCTTTAAATTAGTTAAGACAGATGTTGACATACAAATGAGCAAGTCCAATTTATAGCTTTGTTATTAAACACCAAGACAAAACTCAGTGGTTTATATAACATGTGCCCAGACTGTACAACTATAGAATGTTCTCTTCAGTCATCTTAATGCTTCCAGAGAAAACAGAATATCAGCTGAACATAATTTCTATCAGGCATTCAACTATTTGCCACACCATTATGACCTACCCACCAACAATGCACTGCAGGAAAACTCAAACCATAGAGTTCTTTTTCACCAGACTGTACGGAGCCCTTTGCAGTCTAACAAGCCAGAGCTTTCATTGTAATCAATGAGGATGCTTGTGTGTGTGCTTTTTTATGCTGCTGTTGGTATGACAAGGCCCTTAAAAATTACCATCTGGGACCTAATCCTGGGGGAAAATAAACATAATTTGATCACTGCTGGCATACTGAAAATCTCTTCCTTTGCTTGGTTTTTCTTTTTAGATGAGTATAGCTACCTGCCTGATGCATTGCCTCCTCTTCCTGAGGTTCCGGACACCGGGTCAGTCCTGAGCTCTGTTGACATCCCAGCTCGCTGCCTCCGCAACCCGGCCTTCCGTCACACCTCTTCTCGCTACTGCTCCGCCCTCAGTATGGACTCCTCTCCTGACAGCACCGAAAGGCCCATCAGCTACAGCTCCACCTCTTCCTCTGCTTCCTCCAGGGACAGTCACTGCTCATTGGGCAGCCGCTCCACTCTTGTTGCTGCCCCACACTGTAACCCTGTGACCATAGACCGGGACTCTGGGGCAATTCGATTGGAGCTAGTCCCTGCAAGGCAGTTGGGATGTGGAGAGGAAGATGACAGAAATGATGGAGGGATGAACACAGGGACGGGGCAAGGGAGACATGGCAGTGGACAGACTGCGACAGAAAATTCAGAGCCTGAGCTGAACCCAGATGGGAATCAGGCACAGGGACCAAGAACATATGTGGACCGGGTGGTTCAGGAAATACTGGACACAGAGAGAACCTATGTGCAAGACCTACGCAGCATTCTAGAGGTAAGGAAATAAAATACCAAATAATATAACTTTGATACATAACATAACTTGTAGGAAATTAGGAGCTGGAGGATCCTACATATGGACAGATCTTCAACGGGTTAGTAGATACACAATTGACGAAACTTTAAGCAAAGGGAGACGTGGAAAAAAGTTAAGAAAACAACTGTGTCTTATCACCATTCTCAGGATGTAAAGCTTAGTAATCCTGATTAAAAAAGTATCATCAGTAAACTGTTCTGTAGCTAAATGCCACCTCTCGGTGAAGTATCATATATTAAATTATTAGACACATATTACTAATTTCTGCATTTCCAAAAAGTTTTCTGTTGCTCAAGGTGAAGCTAGTTTTAACAACTTTATACAGTAAGGTGCTTACCTGTGGTTCTGAACCAAGGGATCCCCCATACGTGAACCCATGCAAATTGTAGTCTCAGTTTCCTGTGCTTAGCTGACAGGAGTGGCACCCAGTGTGGTCTTCTGCTGTTATAGAACATCTGCCTAAAGGTTTCATGTATTGTGCCCTGAGATACTATTCTGCATACCTTGGTTGTAATTGGTGGTTATTTGAGTTACCGTTGCCTTCCTACCAGCTTTAAGCAGTCTGGCCATTATTGTCTAACCTCTGGCATCGCAAAAGCATTTTTGCCCAGAGAACTGCCACTCATGGGACATTATCTCTTTTATAGACCATTATGCTCTGTAAACCCTGGATATGGTTATGTAGGAAAATCGTAGTAGATCAGCAGTTTCTGAAATACTCAGACCAGTCTGTTTAGCACTAACAATCATGCCACATTCAGTCACATTTCTTCCCTATTCTGATGCTCAGTTTGAACTTCAGCAGGTCATTTTTGACCATCTGTAAATGCCTTGAGTTGCCGTCATGTGGTTGACATATTTGATATTTGCATTAACAAACAAATGAGGTGGCCGGTGAGTGTGTATTTTAGTGTATATTTTAAAGAGAAATACTTTTGTACAAATAAGAAGTCTGGGCCATTTTTAAATACAATAAAGAGAGGTAAACTGAAACAGGAACATATAGTTCATATCTTAACCGTGAAGGATGTTCCACCTGACCCAGGTGCTCATTAAATGTGTGTCACACCAGAGACCGCCTGACCCTGGTCTCTTTAGGAGAAACACAGCACTATAAATCACCAGATAACACATCTAACACACGTGACATATGCTACTTGTTGTCTGCTGGAAACCTTTATTACAATAAGGTCACCTGCACTTGCAGGCGGGGTTTAGTTGAGTTACACGACACCGGTGCCTTTGTGCTGCATGCAGAGGCAGACAAATACTGTATACACACTCAAGCTAATACACTCTTTTTGTGAGGTTTGCTTTGAACTGCAAGGGTACACATTGCCTGTAGTCAGTATCTGAGTGGCTTTGTTAAGGATTGGTTGTAGAGCTTTGTATCAAAGCTTGCTCTTTCTCTCTCCTTCCTTTTTGTTTCTTTATTCTTTTTGGCTCTCTGTGAAACTTAACATCATCTTAATTGCATGTTCAAGTGAATGTATTTGTTGTATGTTGTACCTTTGTATCCAGGAGCTTAATTTGTGTTGATGGTGATTTGTTTTGAAATAACAGAAGATTTATTGTAAATGGCACCAAAACAGAGACAGACATCCACATTCTCTGTAAGTCTCTGTTTTTGTCATGTGATTTTGGTCTTACGCTTCTGATGTACCCCACCCTCTCCTGCTTCTCCTTCTTTGCCTCCTTCTATCAGAGGTGGGGAAATGGGATAGAGGATGGAAAGTAGGAAGAGGGATTTAGCGTTGCGATAACAATGTCCAAAGTAGGTTAAGAAAACACTGAACAGAGCTTAGAAGCTGCACTTAATAACCCTCTACTGCTTCTACTCTGCAGCCCACCGATTGCCATCAGTGAATCAGACCACCCAGCCCTGGACAACCACACTTACATTTCAAGACAGCTAATTCGTCACTAGCACTTTGGAAAAGACACATGCATTCAGCCTTTCTTCACCCTTTTAATGACAGTTCCAGTGAGTGCATCAAGGATGGATTGCACTGATTGTATCTGTGTGAATAAGGCTTTTAGCCTGACAGTTTGCCTATAGTGGAGAGAAAACTGCAGCTAGTGGTCAACACAAGCACAGCAACAGCCCATCAGTTATCAGCACTGTCCTGTATTAACCATCTTGCAACCTCCGTTTCAATAATCCCATGCTGCGTCCTGCACAGGAGGAGGGTGTAACAGCCTTAACACAAATATTTACCCAGACTCCCCTGGGCTCACCTGTGTTTTATCTTTCAGCAGCACTGTTATGTTTTCTTACTTTGCAGGACCTTTTTTTTAATGCTCCATTTGTTAAATTGATGAAGATGTTCTCATTTTGACTTTTAACAATATAATGCATATATTTCTTCTCCTGCAGTGCACTGAGCTCCCAGTGCCACTGCATATTTGTGAGCTTCAATTGTTTGGTGTTTTAATGGTTCTGTTTCTCTTGAAGGGTGTGTGTGTGTGTGTGTGTGTGTGTGTGTGTGTAATGAACCCACGTCCTTAACTTCCAACAATCTCATGATCCAGTGTCGTCACTTAGCCCAGAGAAATACTCAAGTAGAAATTCAGTTGTTTGCACTCAGAAGTGTCTGGAGGAATGGTTTCCTACTGCAAGGCAGAGGGAGGGTGAAGTTGTTTTGTGTAGGAGAGGAGTATTTGCTTGGGGAGATTAATGGTTAACACAAGAAAGCGTTAAGTTTGCACATGTGATGTCTAATGCTTAGCAGGAAGTGAACCCTCAGGTGTGTGTTTGTGAACTCTGCTCACTGTTGAGACCAATGGGGCTCTAGCTGAGTGTGATGAATGAACAGGTCAGGCCAGGTCAGATCTTTGACCCCGTGGCTAATAAAGTATCAATTTACATATTATTTACATATATTGCCAGTATCGACATGACCTAAATACTTGACCTTAGACTTAACCACTGTCTTCTTTTTCAGCAGGGTTTCTTTTCTTGCCTTCTGTAAGTCAAATTCTTAAACCAAAATATTGCCCTAAACACCATGTAAGAACCCGTGTTCTCTTTTTATCCAATTCACTTTTTGAAGTGCTTCTTTGTCTTTCTAGTTCTCTGCCTTCAACTAACCAAACATAGTTTAATGAAAAGCACTTCAGCTATTAAAATGACAGCACTAATAATGAATAAACACATGAAACAGTACGTGGAACAGGAACTGCAGCAACAAACTGCAAACTGGGTAAATAGACTGAAGGGAATGAACATAAAAATCTCTCCCTCCCTCTATTTGATCTCTCAAAAATGGTGTTTTATGTAAGATGAGTTGTTTGTGCATGTCGAGGGTAGCCTAGTACTTTTCGCAGTGTTGTAAAGTCTTCTCAGTTTCACACTATGATATGGTGTAAAAGCTATTGCTGTGTTGCCATCAGAACATTTTTCTGTTCCCATGCACTCATAGTAAGAAACAGCTCATCTCAAAACAAGTTCATATGTAGTCATGTGAAAAACTAAGTACACCCCATGATTCAGCTGTTTGTAGAACCACCTCTAGCAGCATCAATTTGAAGTAAGTGTTTTCTGTAGGACTTTGTCAGTCTCTCATATTGTTAAGGAGGAATTATGGCCCACATTTACACACAGCTCTCTTAAGGTCCACGTTTCAATCAGGTTGAGGTCTGGGCTTTGATTGGGGCATTGCAACACTTTAATTCTTTGCTTTTTTATCCATTCTCTTATAGATTTGCTTGTGTTCTTGGAACCATTGTCCCATTATATGACCCAATTTTGATAAAGCTTTAGTTGTCAGACAGATGGCCTCACATCTGACTCGAGAATACTTGGGTACACAGAGACTGAGTTGTAATTCTCAGGTTTTTGCAGTTTCTCCAAGTAGTGCACAGCCTGACCATGGGGTGAATTTATCAGGAAATCCACTCCTGGGAAGATTGGCAACTGTCTTGAATGTTCTCCACTTGTCAATAATCTCTCTCTGTAAAATGATAGACTTCATATTGTTTGGAACTGACCTTAGAACCCTTCCCAGATAGGTGGACAAGAGAAAGTGCTACTCTAATAAGATGCTCATGCCTTTCCTCCTTGGCATTGTGTTAACACAAACCTGATGCTCCCGACCAGCAAACTACCAAAATTTCCACTGCAACTGAGGTTTATATGAGATTAATCAAGTGCATCTGAGCAGCGCCTAGCTGCTACTTAGCCTCTTAATTCTGATGGAAGCAGTAAGGGTGTCCTTAGCTTGTAAACGTATCAGATAGAAATGGCTTGGTGCACCATGTGGTTTAATTTATACAAGAGAAGGCAGATATTTCTAAAAGTACTTTTTGACTGCTCCCTTGTATTCTCCACCAAGGGATCACCACAGCGGATTAATCCGCATTGGTAATTTGGCAGAGGTTTTACACGGGATGCCCTTCCTGACAAAACCCTCCATGATGAGAGGGGCTTGTGTCCACACCTGGAATCGAACCAGCGATCTTTCGCTTGTAAGGCAAATGCACAAACCACTAAGTCCAGAAGAAAAATGCATAAATTTGATTTGGGGTTGAACTGTCCCTTTAAGGTTTGAACATGTAGTCCTGGGATCGTTTGTGTTTATGTGCACTGTTCTTCTCCATAATTGGGTTGGATTCACAGTTGGCAATTTTTAGTTGCCTGCAGGAACAAGCAAGATCAGTTTATCTATTTATTGCATTCTACTGAATTATAACAAACAAATATATCGCCATGCCACTATGAGAGACACATACAGCTCATTTGCTACCGTCTCTCCCAGATACTGGTCCTTCTGTCTTTCTCACACCACCTTTCACTTTCTGCCCTCAGGGCAACTGTATAACTGGCGGTGCTTTCTAATGGCAGTCATATCAGCGCCAATCACTTACATCACTGATGGAGGCAGTGATAAGAGCCGCAGCATCAAATCTTTGAGTCGACATGTACCTACTTTTCAGCAAGGTGTTAAACCTGTGTTTCCCAGCAACAGTCTGACCCTTTTAGGACTCACTTACAATAAAGTCGTTTATCCTCTTATCAAACTGTTGACACAAAACAGCTAAAGAGAAATCTGGGTTTTAGCTAAATACAGCACACATGATTTAAATACTGAAAACAACTTTGTGGTATTTGAATGAATGGAGGGCGAGGGATTACAAGACAAGAATAGTTACAGCTACACATTTCCTCCTTCAGCAGTGTTTTGGCTCATGAAGATCTGTTTATTCAGCAAAAGTAACATAGTTCACAAGTTTGTTCCTAATGTGTTATTTGGTTCTGGATGAGTGATGTTCAAGAATGATGTTAAAAATTTGGATTCTGTTCTGTCATGGATTTGATATTTATTTGTGTAGTGGGTCTAGTTGTTTGTGCAAGGCTTTTTTTAAGCCTGAATAATTGGACAGGCATTTCAAAATAATAAAACATAAATAAAAACATTGTTTGGACATTGCCAGTATAATTCTTTGCTGTCTGACCAACACATTGCAGAGCAGAGCCAATTGTCCATGGGAGTTTGGACGCTTCAGGGGTCTGGAAGAACATATGTGGGTGGCCTGTCATATGTGTGCAGAAGCTGGTCCCGATTAAGACTGTTTCTTCTCTTTCTCTTCGCAGGACTACTTGGAGTCTATAAGTAACCAGTCTCGACTGGCCTTGAGCTCTGAGGATAGGAGGTCATTATTTGGCAACATCCAGGACATCTACCACTTTAACAGGTAGGACATACCTACAAACATACATCACAAAAATAATAAGTTAGAGTGCAAGCCCTGACACTCAAAGTTCCTATATTAGTTGGTCATTGAATTTTTGGTGAAATGCTGAAATAACAAACAATAATAATGACTCAGCAGCAGACAGGCTAGGTGTATCTAAATAACTGCAATATTAAATTATAGGCTTTCCTCATTTAGCTTCACACCCTGTCTCATTTAATGGCTCTTATTTGTTGCTGCATCAGTGGAGATCTTACATGAATGAATGATGTGTTTGCCAAAAATCATCCTTAGAAAAAAGTAGGAATGTCTTTGTCACATTATTGCATTCATTTCCAGTAATTCTGGCCATGTAAATAATTTGTACTTTGTGCCTAGTGAGAAAGGTGTATATCACACTACTGAATGTTTCTCTCATAAATCCCCAAATAGTCTACTGGTTTAGTTTCACTTATTCCTAACCATTTTTGAGGATATTTGTCACTGTTTAATGCCTGTATAATGATGCTGAGGCTGTAGAGTCTCTCTGGAAAGTAAGTTACAGTATGTGATTAATGTGGAAAACATGATGTCAACCTCTTTCTTTTGTACAGCTATACTAACAGCTCCATCCTAATTCTGTCTTAATAAAGCGCATATTGTTCAATTTTTGTTGGTGAAATGGAGTTAAGTCTGTGAGTAAGTTCAAGCAAATAGTCTGAGATGCACCGCTTTATACACACCCGTTCTCCTCACATCATGCAATCATATGATGTGAGGAGGATCATACAATAGGGAGGGAAGGGACCTCAAACTTGACTCAGACTTTGATGATGACATCAGAATTAACTTGGATTTGCCACAAAGCATTTCTAAATTGCTTTGTCACGTTTGTGTACACCAGCAGCCTCTCATCTCCCTCAGGCTCCACATGGGATCTCCAGTTTACACTGAACCCGTTGTTTTCTATGAAAAACACTGTTGAAACAGTCAAGTCTGTGTGTATGTGTGTCTCTTTTTCCTGTATAATCATTCCCTGTCTGTATGTTTGTCTCCTCTGGCATCGTTCAATCATGTGTGTTTGTATGTGAGTTCTGTATTCAGATGAGATGGCAGGTCCAGCATCAGTCATGGTGGTCTGGAGACACAAACATTCTTTCCCACCTATTCATTTCTCAGCTGCTGCACACAGACAAACTGGCCGGTAAAAGTATGCATAAAAGCAGCTAAAACAGGTCACAGTGACCTAATGCTTTAGCCATGAAACAATAACTTCAGCACTGGCCATTTCTTTTTTCCACGCTGCACAGCAACACACAGGGGCTGCCTGTTTGAATTCGTGGAAGTTTCGTATTTGTTCAGTGGCCTATCACCTAATTTTTGTACCCAGGGATTTTACTCCTGAAATACTCCAACAACTGTTAGAACAATGGATCACAGGAGAGCAATTCATGTTTGAGGAAGAAAAGAAAGAAAGTCTACTGTATACACAAATTTCACATCAAATTTTAATTTCTGTGAACTCTGTTTCAGGGATCTTCTTAATGATCTCGAGAAGTGCAATGCAGACCCTGTGGCCATCGCAGAGTGCTTTGTATCCAAGGTAATGATAGGCACCCATTTTCCTGGCTTCTCTTTTTTCTCTGACATCTCCCTGTGTTTCCAGTTGTGGAAATAACTGAATTCACTTATTCAAGTGCTATACTTTAACGTACTTGAGTACCCTTTTTTTTATCTGTGCAGAAAAACAGTATTACATTTTAGATCTTTAGAAGCCGTTCGTTATTTAAAGTAAAGCGCCTAAATTTCTCAGATGCTTTAATTTAAATAACTGGGGGGAAAGCTCTACCTTTATTTGATATCTCGCAGTACAGCTAATATTAGAGAGTACTGTGGAAAATTTGGACTAGGATTTTAAATGAACTTTTACTTGCAGGGCAGTGCTTTAGCTTTGTTTTATGGGTTTAAGTAAAGGTCCTAAGTACTACTCTGCACTGTCTCTTTGCTTGCATGGATTCTCCTCCGCTGCTTGTTGAAACCTGTCCATACAGCTGGTTTGGACACATGCACACAAAAACATACAAGAGACAGAAAATGAGAAGCAAGAAATGTTTAATTATAGATAATTTCCCAAGATCAGGTGATGACACTGAAATTAACTTCTTAGAAAGTGTATTGAGATTAAGAGGCATTATGTTTCTGGTGCAAATGTCAGTTTTAAAAGCAACAGGAGGGTGGGGAGGAATGACAACACATAATCACCTTTTTACTGAAGCGGGATAAAAGTAGTGTTCAAAAATAAAATGGACTGAGTAACTCAAAGTGTCAGGGGTCCTTCTGTCTGTGTATTTCCTGCTTTTTGTCCCCCCCATACCCTGCAAAATGATGACACGGTTCTGTCCCATTATACTGTGCTGCATACAGCACTTTTTCTAAAACACTTTACATTCTCTTCCTATCCTTCTGCAATTACACCCAATACCGCAGAGCAACTGTCTGACCATGTACAAAAAAAAAATTACAGTTAGTGTCACAGACTCTATAAATACAGCAGCTGTTGTTGAGACAAACTGGTTTTATGGCTGCCCACATCACCACTCTACATAATTAACTGAGAGCTATAAACAAACCAGCTTCATGACATCTTGTTAACCAAATGACTAATCTTACAGTTTGCAAAAAAAGGTCTCAAGGTAAAATGTCAGTCATATGGAAAAGAAGCTTTATGGAGTTGGCTAATCTGGATGGAATAATGTATATTTTTAAGTGCTTTTCTTCAGTGAAAATCCGATTTAAAAAAAAAACAAAAAAAAAAAAAACACCCTTGTGAAATTTGTTTGTTTGTTCAGGGACAAATTGGGATAGAGCCTGATGAAAGCAAGCCTCAGGGTTCTCAAAACACATCCTTCCTGGAGGTTTCTCTTGCCAGTAGCGTTTCCCCTTTATAAGACTCAAATTCACAGAAGCCCATTAAACCCATTAAAAATATTTTGTTTTTACTGGAAGTGAAAACCGGTTCCTGTCTCGTCTTGCTGTCTGTATTCATGAACACGGTTTAATTATAGTTGTAAGCAGTATGTCAACATTTTTCTCATAATGCACCTGAAATTTCCAGGCCATATCTAACTAAGAAAATATGTCCATCATGGCCATGATTTCACTGTTAGGTCAGATTTTTCTAAAAATGTGCATATGTAGTATTTTAGTGTTCATGTTTGTGTCGGGAGTCTGTTCAAATTTTAGCTCTCAGTGTATCAGTTGATACTGAAAGTTTGCTACTGATATTTACTCATATGAATTCTTATGTGTTTTAAAGGACTGGCTTTAGGCTTGTATTGAGTTGTCACCAAGTAGCTTTAACACAGTTGTTTGAGGGGCTCAAGACCAGCACCTGGAAATGTTTAGTATCTACTGACCGTCCCTTTGCCTTAATGTTAAGAAACCACAGTTATAGCTACCTGTGTGGGTGTGTGTGGGTGTCTGTATTCATGGTTTCACAGGCTGACTTCTGGTAAATGGGTCATAACTAGAGTTCCATTGTATTGCTGAAGGTTAGTCATGGTTTCAAAGACCCAGAAAAATGAAGTACACACACACACACACACACACACACACACACACACACACACACACACACACACACACACACACACTGCTAATACTCTTCTAGTCTCAGCAGCCAAGAACTGCATCCAGGCACAATGTTTGAAGAGGAGACAGATCTAGCTGTAAATCTCTGTCTCTCCCTTTAGATAATTGGCTATCTATCCTCATGTTCTTCTCTGTTTAACTAAATCGTCACTGTGCTATGTGTTGAGTAAGCCTTTAAAGCATTTTATGGGTTGCTACATGCTGACTTAAGCACAGAGAGAACAATTACACCAAGAGCTATTTTCTTTTCTTTTTTGGTTCTAATGATCGACTAACTTCAGTGCTTACCTGATGACTCACTGTGACCAGTCCGGTCTCGTAACAATAAAACCTGCAGTGTTATTAACTTGTCATTAAAAGGATGAGGGGGCGTGTAGCCAACTATGTAACTTAAACTTTTTTTGTCTCCCTCTGTGGTGGCCAGAGCTCAAACTAGTAGAAATCTTTCAATATAATTTGTATCTTAAGCCTCCAGAGAAGAAGATTTTGGATTTTCATAATGTGCAGCATCTGTTCAAAGTTCTAAACTACGGGATATTTGGATATGCTGATTATATGATTTAAAGTGTCTTGTATATATTTTAAAGGATAGTGTATTATAGATGCGAGTTATTTCAAGGTCTTCTGGTTTCCTGGTTAGGTTCAAAGAGTGTGCATGGACGGGTGTTTTTACATGTCTTTACCCATGCATGCTCTGCAAAATTTATCTTATATAGCAGTATTTATGTACTTTGTGGTCTTGCGTTCGTGGTGCAGGAGGATATTAAGAGTGTGTATTAGAAGTGTGCTGGTTTGTGTCATCAGAAATCGATGGTGGCACATCTGGTTGTGTTTAGGCCTGGTCTGTGGTGGCAGACTGCTGGAGACGAGGAGAAGAGCTCTGCTCTTCAATTAAGAAAGGTTCCCACGAAGCACCTCAGGCCAGCAAATCATGGGGGTCTGTCTGTTTCTGTATGTATGTGTTCTTCTGTTCGGTATATTTTGGTGAGATATAATGTGGGCTTGAGGCAGGTTTAACTGTTTGCTTTGAGCTGATAGGACTTAGTATTTAGATATAGCTAAACTTAGAACTTTCCGCACATCCAAAGTGGATACATGCTGTAAGTTTACTAAAAATCACATCCTGCTAAATGTGTGTGGATTTTCACATTGGTTATGTGTGATTGTGAGAGCACATTATGAGCCAGGACAGGCTTCTTCTGTGTGTTTATGATATCACTTCCTGAAAACTGTACACATCCTGCAACCTCCGAGTGATTATGGACATAGAGTTCAGTTATATTCTAATGTTATGTAACAACAAGGAGTTCATCATGAGGCCTCTGAGAGTATGATAAAGGAGAAAATGAAGAGCAAAGCTTGCTGGGAGAAAGAGGGATCCAAGATTATGAATAGAAGCAAATGCCCATAAATGATTAAAGAGAACGCATTAAAATGTGTTGGAGAAAAAATTATCAGTAGCAGGCCTGGATGATGGGAGGATGAGAGCAAAGAGGTTTAGTCTAGCTTTGATAACCCATGCTGTGTTTGATGTCTTTGATGTTCAGGGAGGTATGCAAGGTGGGAAAAGTCTCAGTTAAAGGGGCGGCGGTGAGGTATGAGGGGATATTTAATCTGAGCGCTCAGAGCTGCTGGGATAAACAGAGAATTAAAGGCCAGGATGGAGACTAATCATAAGCTGCAGGGATGAGGTTCAATTAGGATCAGTGAACGAAGGAAGAGTGGAAGCCTTGTCTGTGGGATCTAAGTAAACATGAAATAACCACAGTCATCAAAGTGGACACAATCCACTGCAGATACAGTATAACCAGTGATTAAACAAGCAAAAATCATGGGGATAAATATTGACCTTCAAGGGATTGTGCAGAACCATGGGTTTTCTGTCTGAGTCCATTTAATCATAGGTAAGTTACTACTAATAATTTAATCAGTAATCCTGCTGTGTTTAATATAACTGCACTCTCTCTACTCTGTCATGCAAATAATTTCAATAATGATTTCAAATAATTTCTGTATGATATGAAAATCCATTAGCACTGTCTTTGTTGTGCATTCCTCAAGAAGCTTTGACTTACAGCAGGCCACCCTATATAAAAAAGAATTTGGTGATGAATACAGCTTAAATAGCAAAATAAATATTTTTTTTTAAAAGCTGCATTTAAAACATTAATGTTTTAACAAAACAGGCCTGAACAGAGATTTTTTTATTTACTCTTCAGATAAACTAATACTACCAGATAGTTGTGCAACACACTCAAGAACTGATGCACACCTCAGGTGCACTGTAACTATTGTGGGTTAGCTAATTCATGTTTAAAAACCTGAAATGTGCAAACATGCATTATATTATGAGTAGTAAAATACGCAAAAGCCAGCAAAAAATGATACAAAATGGTTGAGAGGCGAATCTTCTCACTGTCTTAAGATATTTCTCTATCAAATAGTGAAGTGTGTTCAATCATATTCAGTCTTAAAAATTTACAGTGTGGACAAAAAGTGGACAAAAATGGAGAACAGTATTAGCCACCTACGCATTACACCTACAGGAGCTTTTATGACATTAAATCCATAGACATCAATATGGACTTGGTCATCTTTTTGTAAACTATAAAAGCTTCTACTTTTCAGGGAAGGATTTCCACAGGAATTTGGATTGTGTCTGTGGGAATTTTTGTCCATTCATCTCGAAGACCATTTGTGAGATCAGACGCTGATGTAGGACGAGAGGGCCTGATTAGAAATCTCTGTTCTAGTTCATCCCAAAAGTGTTTGGTGGGGTTGAGGTCAGGAATGTGTGTGGGCCATTCAAGATGTTTGACACCAAACTCATCCAGCCATGCCTTTATGGACCTTGCTTTGTGCATTAGAGCACAGTCATGTTGGAACAAAGAAGTACCTTCCCCAAACTGTTGCCACAAAGTTGGAAGCATAGAATTGTCCAAAATGTATTGGTAAACTACAGCATTACAATTTCCCTTCACTGAAATTAGGCGGTGTAGGTCAACCCCACAAAAACAGCCCCATAGCATTATCCCTCCTCCACCAAATTTTACATTTGGTATAATGAAGGCAGACAGGTAACGTTCTCTTAGCATTCACCAAACCCAGACTCATCCATCAGACTGCCAGCAAGAGAAGTGTGATTTATCACTCCATGTGCTGCTCAAGAACCCAGTGGTGGGATGCTTTACACCACTCAGTCTAGAATGACAGATGTCCCTATGTATGCCCCAGATGTCTGTGTGGCACTGTACAGCATTTTTATTTAGTTTTCTGATTTCCACATATTCAGACAATGTCTCGCATTTTGATTGGTTCTATAGCTTTCAAAAATCCACACTGATTGACACAGTTTTCCAAAGTCTGGCTCTTATCTGATGGCTGTGAGGAAAGCAAGCAGGGCTTGTCTGCCCAGGAGCTCCATTTAATGTCAATCAAACTCTGCACACGTGGGGTTACATGCATTGGTCACCTTATAACCTGATGCTACTGTATGCCATATCGGGAAAATTTGGAGTCAATTAAAGGTTGTGCAGATTTTGACAGGATAAAAAAATTATTGAAAAAATGTAAAAGTATTTATATCTGGGTAAATGGTGATTTTTTTTTTTTTTTTTTTGGAAAGCTTTTTTTTTTTTTTTTTTTAA
>VUQH01053886.1:21143-39359 GCA_015106775.1 Etroplus canarensis | reverse complement strand
TAAAAATATTTTTATATATATTTTTTTTTTTTTTTTTTTTAATATATATATAAAATATATATATATATATATATATATATATATATATATATATATATATATATATAATACTGTGCAAAAGTTTTAAACCCCTCATTTCTTAGGGAAGCTTTCTTGTCATTTCTTTAAGCAGTCTTCAGGAAAAGTTATCCAGGCTTCTTGAAGGACACTCCAAAGCTCTTCTTTGGATGTTGGCTGCCTTTTGTTCCATTCTCTGTCCCACACTTCTTGAATAATGTTGAGGTCCAGGCTCTGGGGAGTTCAAACCATGACTGATAGTGTTTCATTGTGTGTGTTTCTATCCAGGTAGGCTTTTATTACACTGGCAGTGTGTTTGGGATCATTGTCATGCTGAAAAATGAAGCTGTTGCCTGTCAGATTCTGTCCAGATGGTATTGTATGGTGGATCAAAATCTGACAGTATTTTTCCATGTTTGTAATTCCATCAATTTTGACAAGATCTCCAACACCACTGGCTGAAATGCAGCCCCAAACTATGAGAGATCCTCCTCCATGTTTTTCATATGCCAACTTTGGATTCATCACTCCATAAGACCTGTTGCCACTGATTTTCATCCTAGTTCTTGCATAATTTAGCATACCTCAGCCTTTTTCCCTGTTTCCCTTCCTTATAAATGGCTTATTGACAGCCACGCTTCCGCTGAGACCATTTCTGGAAAGTTCATTGAACAGTAGCTGGGTCAACTGAAGGGCCAGGGGAATTCTCCCTCGTTCTCTGTCAGGTCTATGCTGGATTCTTTCCTGTTTCTTAAAGAGATGATTTTCAGATACTGTTTATCTGCTGTTGACTGTTTTTAGGCCCACTACTTCTTCTTTTGTCCTCCACTTATCCAGTTTCCTCAATTTTTAAGGACACATTATACACCATGCCAAGATACTGTATGTCAAGTTATGGGAAAATACTATTGTATGTCTGTCAAACTGTGTTATCTTTAGCATTTTTCCTAAATTCAAATATAGAAAATGAAACAAATTATGTGTTTTTGTAACTGCTGGTAACAAAGAGCCTAAAGATACAATTTAAAATTGGTTCTTTGCTGAGTTGTCATTTATGTATATAGATCATTTGTGTCAGGTGCCTTTTTTATGCTTGAATTATTCACTGGTCAGTTTTAAGTGACTAGCATAAATAAATAAGTACCTGTGAAAATAGTCAGGTACAAGGACTGAACTGAAAATGAGAGAAAAAGCAGCCAATGTCCAAAGAAAGACTTTTAAAGTGATTGGGAAAGCCTGGAGAACTATTTCTCAAGATTAATTTTAAAAACATTACAAGAAAGTCTGGCTCCTTGGAAGCAATGAGAGGAGGCTCAAGACCTCGCATGTGATTTTCACTAAATCAGTGTATCACGCAAATATCACAGTATCAACAGCAGAGGGCGTTAACTTAAAGTAAACACTTTTGGTAGAACCAAGAAGAAGAACGAGGGCGCGGTGCGGTTTTGGGGGGGCATGCTGGGAAATGAAGTTTAAAAGAAATGACTCAACAGAACGTTAATTTCCTGTGTGATAAGAGAGTGAATCGACGTGATAAAATACTAAAGTTTTCAAATTGAGATCTGATACGCATTCAAAAGTTTTCGTGCTGTAAAGACACGGGTTTTTAATATATTTTTTTCTCGAACCTTCTGCTCAGTACCGGTTTACCCACAGTGCAGTGCGCCGCTTCCTTTCTTCTCGGTTGTGCGGTGGTCCAAAATGTCCTTATTAGAGGGTCCGTTAAACGTGCTCGGCCAGAGGACGACTGGCGAATCTGTTCGCACTCAAAATGGTGAGTTTTGGGGCTGCTTGACTTTGTGCGTCAGATAAACTTAACTTATTAGCAGTGTGTCCACGGTAACGGGCAAGAGAGCGGATTCATTCACTGCGTGTGACACACGTGTGGCTAACGCTAGCTGACGTTAATGTTAACCCAAAGATTGGGCTTTCTCTTTGTTATTTCTTTCTACATCGCTGCAAGGTGTCTGAACTCAACACCAGCAGCATTCGGTGCAACCGTGCGATCCCATTTTAGTACCTTCCACTCGCGCTGCAACGATTGGAGGGCTATGCTAATGGGACAGAGAAACCCTGTCATGGTCTGAAGGAGTGGCGAGCTCAATGTGCGCCCCTCTGAATGAAGTGACAGAACATGCCCCTCACTCATGAGGTCTTACTAGCGCTGCCAGCTTTCTTTACGTGCACTGAGATTGTTATTTGGTGCCCGCTAGTTATAGTTTCCATTTTGTCTCTGCAGTCATGGCCGCAGCATCCATCGCCAACATCGTTAAGAGCTCCCTCGGACCCGTCGGCCTCGACAAGATGTTGGTGGACGATATTGGGGTCTGTATCACATTAAGAAATATCTGCACCTTTTTGTAAACTGTTAATTTATGACAGTGAGCCAAGGTTACTATAGTTGTGTAATACTAAGCATCCAAGACCTGCCAACTTTCCATCTATCCTCTTCCACTTATCCAGTTCAGGGTTCAGCTTATCCCAGCTGTCATAGGGCGAAAGGCAGGGTACACCCGAAACAGGTCACCAGTCCCATCACAGAGAGACAGACAGCCGTTAACACTCACCTTCACACCTATGGGCAATTTAGAATTGCCAGTTAACCAAATCCCTTTGTGTATTTTTGGCATGTGGGAGGAAGCCAGAGAACCCACACATGCTCCCCTTGGAGAGCATACAAACTCGCCCTACTGTGTGGCGCATGGATGCTTTTTCTTAAGTGTGGAACTAAAAAGTCTTAGTTGCTCATCAGTCTTCTTTGTTTTGACAGGATGTGACCATCACAAACGATGGAGCAACCATCTTGAAGCTGCTGGAAGTGGAGCACCCGGCTGCAAAGGTCCTGTGTGAGCTGGCCGACCTGCAGGACAAGGAGGTCGGAGATGGGACGACGTCTGTGGTGAGTAGGGTCAATAGCTCCCACTCGCTCAACCACTGTTTGTAAAAGGTTTTAACAGGATATTTGTCAGATTTTTTTATAATACAGAGTTGCAGAAACTAAATTAAAATGTCCTGTCTTAGTACTGTGCATCTGCTTCGTATCACAGGTGTGTGGTTATGCTCACAGGAAAGAGAAAGTGATCGTCATGATCTGAAGGGGTTGAGCAGTCTTATTTCTGCCACTCCTAATGAAATGACGGTACACAGAGCTGGGCGATGTGGGAAAAATTCATAACAGTTGATATCGATATAAGTTTCGATGTAAATCAAATAATTTCTGTCAAGCTTAAACTTTCCTTTTTACTCCAGTGAGATTTGAAGGTATTAGGGAAATTTTAGCTTGAATATCATTTATTGTCTGTCAGAAGTTGAACATGGCACACATACTGTGGAACATTTTACAATCGTATTTCAAATACAGCAAATGATTATATATACTAAATTAAAATCATATTTCTCAGTAGTCAGAAGCTTTCAAGATTTTGTGGGAACATGCTTTTCACACAGCTTGCAGTGCAGCTTCTCTGCTTTCTGTCGGACTTGAAACAGCCAAAATATCTCCACAAGCCGAACTCCTCCGCCCCCTTTTTTCAACGATGCCCTTGTCTTTTGAGCCTCAGGCTGTGTCCGTTGTCATGTCTTCTTTGGTAAAGCTGTCCCTCAGGTTTTCCATTGTTATTTTCTCTTACCTCACTCACTCTCCTGAGATGTGGCGCGTCCGGCTGCAGAAACACAAACATTAGCACGTGTCCTGCTGCCAGCTGCTAGTCCAGCTCCACCCAACAAACGTGGCTGTAACTCCTTTTCAGCCGCATGATTGGTTTGAGCGGCACTATTCTCATAATTGGCTTTTTGTGTTTTCTGTCAAAACATGAACGGCATGAGTTTTGTTGAGGTTATTTCAACCATATCTTAAGTCTCTATGGAGAAAAAGTTTTATTGTGATAATTATCGTTAGCATTTTTTCACCCAGGCCTAATGGTACAGTATATCATCCATAGCTTCGTGTTTTTTGGTTTTTTTTTAATTGTTGCTCATACAGGTTGTTTTACGCTCTCTCAGGTAATTCTTGCTGCAGAGTTGCTAAAGAGCGCAGATGAACTGGTGAAACAGAAGATACATCCCACGTCAGTCATCAGTGGATACCGTCTGGCTTGCAAGTAAGATGATGTTCGAATGGCAAATGATATGAATGTGGACAGTAATCATCTTGGATCTGTTGTTCAAAATCATCTTTATCTTTTAGAGAAGCAGTCCGCTACATTAATGAGAATCTCACTATCGGGACAGATGACCTTGGCAGAGAATGCCTAATCAATGCAGCCAAGACATCCATGTCTTCCAAAATCATTGGAGTGTATCCTGGATACGTTTAAGTTTGCAGGAAATTGGCGGTGTTCACCTTTTGTATGTGTAGAAAGTTCTTTTCTCTTTTGTGTATTCGCCTTGACTCAAGCCTTCAGTGATGCAGACTTTTTTGCTAATATGGTGGTGGATGCTGCCATGGCTGTGAAGTTTGTGGACAGCAAGGGAGTGGCCAAATATCCCATCAACTCAGTTAATGTCCTGAAGGCTCACGGCCGCAGCCAGAAGGAGAGTTTCTTGGTTAATGGATATGCACTGAACTGCACAGTTGGTTCACAAGGTATGTTTGTCACAAAGCTGGAAATTCACAGATTTTAAATGTAAAATGTGAGAATTTGTACAACCATGTTGTGCAAGGTAGTCTTCACGATTTCTTCTGATTAGACTCCCATTTAAATTTGCTGCTATGTCTGTCTGATGGTGTATGCAGTGATACGCGTGGGAGACAATAAACAGGCATAAAAGAAATGTAGTCACAGAAGTTTGGAAACTGTGGCACTTCTTTTGGCCTGACAGTAGAATAATTCTGGGACTTCTTTTTTCCTTAGATAGTTGTATAGTTTGCTATAATTTGTTTTTATTGCACTTTTTCCAATCGTTAAATGTTTTGTATTTGCATACAGGGATGGTAAAGCGTGTCGTTAATGCTAAGATTGCCTGCCTGGACTTCAGCCTGCAGAAGACCAAAATGAAGATGGGAGTCCAAGTCATTATTAATGACCCAGAGAAGCTTGACCAGATCAGACAAAGGTGGGTAATGAATATTTCTTTTTTTTTTTGCTTATTCAAACTCATTTTTAAGAATGATCCCATTAAATTTGCTGTGTTGCTGAATCAGTAGCTCACATAGTGATACGCGTGGGAGAAAACAAACAGCCACAAATCAAGTCAGCAGCGTTTTTTTAAGTTGCATGACCACTAATGTTGGCTGTACAATGCTTTTAGTTAATATGTGGGATTGATAGCAAAACTGTGTGACTGTCACTGTAAAACTTTGCAGACCCGTTAAATAATTGTTGTATATTCTTTGAAATAAGTAATTTATTATTCTGAATGTCAGAGGTGGAAAAACAACATTTTGTCTGGTTCCAGGGAATCTGATATCACCAAGGAAAGGATCCAGAAGATCCTGGCATCAGGCGCAAATGTTGTACTGACCACAGGTGGCATTGATGACATGTGTCTGAAGTACTTTGTGGATGTAGGAGCCATGGCAGTTAGACGGGTTTTGAAGAGGGACCTCAAACGCATTGCAAAGGCAACAGGAGGTAAGAGCAAGCTGCAATGTGACTATGGGCATGCACTTGTTGTAACTTGTGTCCACTTTTTAATGTGTAGGTCAAGTACTTATATTTAGAGTTTGCACCAGTAAATATTCATGCTTGACCCTAGCTGTGTTTGTCCATTCTTAGCCACCGTCTGCCCTTCTCTGACCAATCTGGAAGGGGAGGAGACATTTGAGGCCACCATGCTTGGCCAAGCTGAGGAGGTTGTGCAGGAACGCATCTGTGATGACGAGCTCATCCTTGTCAAGAAGTAAGAAGTGCAGCTACTTAAATGTTTTATTCGCATTACATTAGTTGTAAACAATACAAACAAGTTCCTGTAGTGCCATGGTTTTCAAACTGGGGGGCGTGGAGCCACTGCAGGTGGGGTGAAGACAACCAGGTGAAAAATACTAAGTGAGACTAATGTCAATAGACATT
This sequence comes from Etroplus canarensis, assembly GCA_015106775.1. Taxonomy (NCBI): domain Eukaryota; kingdom Metazoa; phylum Chordata; class Actinopteri; order Cichliformes; family Cichlidae; genus Etroplus; species Etroplus canarensis. The sequence continues at coordinate 33,291 of VUQH01053886.1, read as the reverse complement.
TTTTTTTTTTATATGAGAAAGAAGCAACCAAAAGTTTGCTAATTCTGTTGTGCTGATAATGTGCATCTTTATTATAGTAAAATTAAATGTTGATCTTTTTTCCCCAAACTTTAAAGGGGCCTTCAGCTGTTCCCTTTTATTTCCCCAAGGGGTCGCTGCAGCAGATGATTCCACCTAGGTAATTTGGCACAGGATTTACGCTTGATGCAGTTTCTGACGCAAAATAACATGATAGGAGGGGCTTGTGTCCCCACCTGGAATTGAACCAGGGACCTTTTACTTGCAAAATGAATCTGTAAAGCACTACCCATTTTTTAAAACCTTGTTTCAAAGAAAAAAATGTTAGGGCTGTTTAATGTTAACAGATGAGACAGTTGTTTACACCATCAGATGTTTTTGAATGGAGAGAAAACCACTGTAAAGGTCCATTTATGAGATGCATGAATCCAGTATACCCAGAGTTTTCTGTAATGAGTAGCAATGTCATTGTAAACGAGCCATATGCTGTCTTCTATCAGTGTTGCATTAATGAGTTTTGAGCTTTAATATCCTTAGGATTAGGGCTGCAATGATTCGAGTAACTTGAATAATTTGATTACAGAATGCTGAATCATTGACTCCCTTTAGGAAGTTGCAGTATGTGCTGTTGTAAGTTAAGCCAGTAAACATAGTTGGACACATGTGGCTCAGTCAGTAAAAATGATCAACTGTACGCAGTCATGTCACCACCTTGTTAGAAAGCTGACAGGTTTGAAATTCATTTGGGCAGCTACTGCACTATAAAGAGCAGAGACCACAAAATAACCTTTTGAGAGATGAAATCCAAAGTTTTACTCATTCAGTACCTTCTGAATGATCTGAATTTGATCTCACTGGTCACTGCTCTGAGCACAGCGGTACACATCTGTGCATTTCCGTTTCGTCAGCACCATGTCCAGTCGGACAGCACATGCAATCATTGTGAATGGTCCAGATCACATTTTAATGAGGGATGTGGTCCAAAGTGTTTTCAGACATAAAGACACAATTCCAGCCCTGTTGTGCATTATCCTCTTCAACAGCATTTTGTGCTCTCTGCTTGTTACAACAGACTGACTTCACATGCAAACCTCAAACCAACTGTCAGCCTGCTTTCTAACGAGCGATAGTGCAGATTATTTTTATTAATCTGTGTGTGTCTGTTGAGGTGGTTTACTCCCTTAACACACAGTGGCGCATTGTGCAGCTGCATGAGGTGACTATGGTTTAGTGTTTTGTAATTGAATTATTTGAGCTACTTGATTAATCTTGGCAACTCTAGCTATGATATGGTTTTCATGTCTGTTTATTCTAAGTCTTTGAGTTGACCCATTTTAACCTGAATGACCTGTAGGCTAGAAACTTTACTCATTAAATCACCTTTCATCTGTATTGTCAACATGCCAAGAAATATGACTGGCAAATGAGCTCAAGCTTAGTAGTTACTTTTCAAAGATGGTTTCCTGAATGAGTCTGTGACTGATAGCAGATGCCTGATGTGAGTTCCTGTATCATATTTCATGTTGCATTTATATGAAAAATTTTCTCCTTGGATTGATTGCATACCCAGGAAAAAATTGTGGACAGAACCAGTTTCAGTGTTTCTTTTACTAAAAAAAGCTTTGTCTCAAAAAAAATAAAGTTTTAAAAGACTGGGATCTGCTTATAGTAGTTCTGTTGGAACCAGTGCGTTATTCTGAAGTTCATCAGTTCTGCTGCCTGTTAACTGTATTTTCTGACTTTTCTTCCCCTCAGTACCAAAGCACGCACATCAGCCTCCATCATTTTGCGTGGCGCTAATGACTTCATGTGTGATGAGATGGAGCGTTCGCTTCATGATGCGCTCTGTGTGGTAAAGAGGGTGCTGGAGTCGAAGTCCGTTGTACCTGGAGGTGGTGCTGTGGAAGCAGCTCTGTCAATTTATCTGGAGAACTATGCTACAAGCATGGTGAGCTAGCAGCTGTTAGTTTAAAAAGAACACACTGACCCCAGTTAAGAGTAAATCTTTCAAGCTGACATTGTACTCATTACTTTTCTCTACAGGGTTCCAGAGAGCAGCTGGCGATTGCTGAATTTGCTCGATCTCTCCTTGTCATCCCCAAGACCCTGGCTGTGAACGCAGCACAAGATTCCACTGACCTGGTGGCCAAGCTGCGGGCTTTCCATAACGAGGCTCAGGTTAACCCTGAGCGCAAGAATCTCAAGTGGTGAGTTTTACCTCAGTGTACCGGTTTTGGAAAGGCTGTAAGTTCCCTGTGAGGTCTTCGCATTCAGTTTAGTACATGAAATTTAGTTGCACTTCGTTTATCCCAGCAAGCGCATATATACTTAGTTTGCTAATTCACAAAGACTGATGCTTTTTGTCTCAATAAGCATCGGTCTTTGTCGACCAGCAAACTAAATGTCACTGGCTTGTGTCCTGTCCTTGGTCTGTCAGAGATGTGGTTTTATTTTCTATTCCATACAATAATTGAAACACAGCTTCAGCCCTGAAGTGAAGCTGCTCTTACAGTCACGTTTTACAGCAAGAGGAAAGAAATTCAAATATGCTTGATTTGTACATTGAATTGCACTTAAATATTTTAAGGAGGAGCTGTTGTTGGATAAATATTTTGTTCAAGTTGTACTTTGTTTTAGATGCTAAATAAACAGATGTATTTTATCACCTTGTTGTCCTGTAGGATTGGTCTGGACTTAGTGAATGGCAAACCCAGAGATAACCGTCAGGCTGGTGTGTACGAACCCACCATGGTTAAGACAAAGAGCCTCAAGTTTGCTACTGAGGCCGCCATCACCATCCTCCGCATTGACGACCTTATTAAACTGTTCCCAGAGCCGAAGGAGGGCGGGCACTCTTACAGGGATGCCGTGGAATCTGGATCTCTGGAAGGTTAAACGGCTCCAATTGGTCCAAATAGGTTCAACGTCTGTATTTATACTCAGTCTCTTCATGGCTGTTGCTGTAGTGTAGGCCGTGCACATTGCCCGTTTACTGTTCTCCCACTCCCTCGGAGCTCTAGCTTCTAAAAGAACTGTAAGTGATTGGTTTTTTTTTTTTGGACACAATAAAGCTCCAATGGTTGTAAATGACCCGAGTCATTCCAAACTTCATGAGTTTGAATAAAGTTTGATTCATGGCTTATAATTCTTTAATAGGTCAGATTACAACAAATGTTTGAAACATGCCCATGTATAGGAAGCACTAGGTTCAAGAAGGCAAGCATACTTATGGCACTTATCTGTATTTGAAGACTACTGCCTGGACAATTGAGGTCCATTAAATCCATACAGGAAGATATTGGAATTTCAATCAGTATAAGAATTGGCAATAACTTACACTCTACATTGAAGGTAACAGTTTCCAAAGGCTGTCCATACTGAGTACTAGCAGCTGGTTTTTAAAAGGAACATGTCTCAGTTCTTGCCAACAACTAGTGCCTGCAGGATGGTGTCAGTGTCACACACCTATTACCAGGACTGTTACAAGAGATTTAAGCTGATATTTATATGCTAGACTTACAGATTTGTACTGACAAGACAGTGCATCTCTTAATATTTACAAAGCTAAAACCTGAGGAAGGTTGAATTTAAAATAAGTTTCACAGTGAGAACGGCAGGCTATCAAGAGACAATTACAGCATATGCTCAGTTTTACTGCAAGTACTGTGACTGAAAGAAGCCAGTTAATCTTTCTTTTGTGTATTAACCCTACTGTGTAAACAATGAAATTCATTATCCATTAAAAATAAGAGATTAAGTGCAATCTGTTAAGCAGTATGAGGTATTCATCTCAGACTCTTTCCACACACATGGCGATGCCCATTCCTCCACCAATGCAGAGGGATGCAACTCCTTTATTTCCTCCAGTCCTCTGGAGGGCATGCAGCAGGGTCACCAGCACTCTGCAGCCAGACATACCAAGAGGATGGCCCAGGGAAATGGCACCACCGCTCACATTCACCTACAGAGAAGGGTATCAATTAACATGTCAGTAACTCTACAGGCTATTTTGACTACAAAGATGGTAATGGATGGCAAGTAATATTTATCAAGTATATTACTGCAGCTCTAGAGGCAAATTATCAGTTGGCAAAACAGGCAAATAAGTCTATTAATGGAAATATGAGCTGGAATCAAAATTTCCTTAGTTTTTTCTGCTATTTTTGTGAGATTAGAAATGTCAAATTAATTACCTTTTGTTCATTTAGACCAAGCTCTTTGACCACAGCCACTGATTGTGCAGCAAATGCTTCATTGATCTCAAATAAGTCAACCTGGTCCAGCTGCCAGCCTGCTTTCTCTACCTAAGATGCAATAAAAGCCAAAAATAAAAAAAAATTAATTCTGCATTTTATATTCTAATCACCACTGAGCTCTCACCGCTTTCCTGATGGCCGGTATCGGCCCAGTTCCCATGATGGAAGGGTCCAGACCAGCCTGAGCCCAGGACACAATTCTGGCCATGGGCTTTATGCCACGCCGCGCAGCCTCTGATTGGCTCATTATGACAGTTGCTGCTGCTCCATCATTTATACCTGTATGAAGATAAAAGCAGGTTTAAATATACCATCTTACTTCTGCTCCAGTCTGCTGGCAGCCATAAGACATGTTATGAAGCCTTGAACCTGAGGCGTTTCCTGCGGTGACAGTGCCGCTGCTGTCCTTGATGAAGCAAGGTTTGAGTTTAGCCATGCCGTCCATGTTGCTACCATGTCGTGGAAACTCATCCACCTTCACCTCCACTGGACCTGAAGGTGAGAGAAACATTTTGGCACTGTGCGCACAGCAAAGATAAATGCAAATTAGTTAATAAATCAGTAAAGTACCCACCTTTTCTGGATGGCACCATGATGGGCACAATCTCCCGATCAAAGTGCCCTGCTTTCTGTGCAGCCTCGGTTTTATTCTGAGACTGGACAGCAAACCGGTCCTGCTCCTCTCGCCCGACACCCCACTGCTTTGCAACGTTCTCAGCTGAAAAGATTTTTCACATCAAGTGGTAATGATTGATACAATGCAACATAAACCGTTGGCTGCTGTGTGTAAGCAGATCCTCACCTGTGACTCCCATGTGATAGCAGTGGAAGGCATCTGTCAGTCCATCAGCCACAATGGAATCCTGCAGGGAGGCATCACCCATCTTCAGCCCTGCTCTCATATGCACTGTATGAGGAGCCTGAGTTCACGAAGAAGAACGAGACCTTTTGTCATGCAGGATATTTACACAGGTTTACAGGTGCAACAGTTAAGTCAGATCAAGTACTACTTTTAATCACTAAAACTGGACTTTCGGCTGCTCCCTTATATTTTCCTCAAGGGGGTCGCCACAGCGGATTAATCCGCATTGGTAATTCGGCAGAGGTTTTACACCAGATGCTCTTCTTGACGCAACCCTCCATGGTGAGAGGGGCTTGTGTTCCCACCTGGAAATGAACCAGGGACAAGGCAAATGTGTAAACCACTACACTACAGGGACACTTAATTTTATCACTGAATGAAGAAAAGACATTTGCTGGTTGCAGCTTCTTAAATGAGAGAATGTTAAGCTTTTCTTTGTCATATATACACCACCTGGTCCAAAAAAAGTTACACTAATATTTTGTTAACCATCTTTAGCTTAGATGTTGGCACGCATTTGCCGAAGCATTGTTTCAATAAGCTAATGCAATGTCACAGCATTTAGTTCCATTCAGAGATTTGCATTAATTTTACATCAAGATAATGTATTGGTGATGGGAGAGTCGAAGCGGTGCGTAAAGTCTTCTCCAGCACACCCCGTGAAGTCATCTCAGTAGAGTTATGGTCTGGCCTCTGTGGTGAAAACAGTGTCTGGCACTCCCTGAACCACTTTTTACAGTTTGAGACCAATGAAGCCTTGTATTGTCATCTTGGAATATGCCTGCCCCATCAGGAAAAAAGAAAAAAAAAAAAAATGCACTGATAGACCTAGACCTGACCAACAAAAGCAAACCTAGATCATAACACTGTTCCACCAGCTTGTAAAGTAGGCACAATGCATCAGGTCGTTTGCCTCTCTTCCTGGACTGACTAGATTTCTTCCTCAAAAGTGATGTTTCACCACTATCTCTCCACGTTTTAATAAAACATTGGACAGTTATTTACACAATTTTAGTAGATTCATCAGCATCCTTAGTTGCTTTCTTTGCTTAATGCAGGCCTATAATTTGACCTCTGTTTGAAATGGAGTAAAATCTTTTCCCTGACCACAGGATAGATCTTCTGACATGGTTGTTTAAGGAATAAGAAGCTATTTACTGCAGCAGGTACGATTAAAAATAAATAAGGTAAATGCACACTGAAGTAACTCTTGCAAGCCAAAGTTCAGGATTCAGACTGCTCTGAACAATTTTGCGCACATGTGACATGAGCTGTGACATCAGCTGGTCACAGATGTCTTTATATGGTCATTTGGATTTACAAATTCAGCCAGTGGTTTTCTTGTTAAATTCTTGCAAATCTCCGCGAGCAGAACTGTATTATACTCTGGCATACAAATAAACTACAGCGCAGGGAGATACTGAACAGCCACTTTGCTACAGTCACCATTTTTCTGGCATAATAAGCAATACTGAGCATAATATTTAACAAAAAGAAATGTTCTGCTTTATTTTTTGTATATATGTGCTTTTTTTTCCCCCTTTCATATTCTGGACTGGGTTCAACCTCAGATGTGAAGCTGGATTTGCAGAAGCACTATCTGATTAAATAAATAAGTGCTTCACAGTCAGTTTTTAGTGTTAACACTCCAAAAGCCCTGTCATATTTTATAATAAGCTTTGAATATTAGATACACTCTAAATCATATGATTCTTTTCCCTTTTCATATCCTTCTCCTGCACTCATTACCTACCCTGCTCATGCTCTCCATGCCCCCTGCCACCACCACAGTGGACTCGCCAGTCTGGATGGACTGAGCTCCCAGACACACAGCCTTTAGCCCAGAGCCACACACCATCTGACAGCTCCAGGCCGGGATGGGGTAGGGAATACCTGCCTCAACACTGGCTTTACGTGTTGGATTCTGCCCATGCCCTTGAACAGGGAAAAGAAGAAAAAAAATGCAACAACAGAAGTTTTATGAATCAGTAGAAATACTAAATAAGAAGACAAATCAAGCTGATGTTGGCCCAACAACTGCTAATGTGCCCTCTGCTGCTCTTTTATCTCAGTGATTTCACAATTTTCTACCTGCTGTTAGGACATGTCCCATGATAACCTCAGAGACCTCTTCTGGTTTCACCCCAGCTCGCTTCAGAACGTCCTTGATCACTGCTGAACACAGGTCATGTAGAGGCACCGTGGACAGAGCACCATTCAAAGACCCTATGAGAAAATGGGAAATTAGTCTGGAGAAAAAGAGAATTCTGTGCCACAATTTTAAGCCAATACAGTGCACTTTAGTGTATCAAAAAATGAAGAGAATATATACACTGCTTGCACAATTATTAGACAAGTGAGTATTTTGACCATATCGTCATTTTTATGCATACTTTCCAACTCCAAGCTGTGTAAACTTGAACGCCTATTGGATTTAAGCATACAAGGTGATATGTATTTGTGTAATAAGGCAGGGTGTGGCCTAAGGAGATCAACACCCTATATCAGGTGTGCACAATTATTAGGCTTCTTTTTCCTCAAGCAAAATGGGCCAGAAGAGAGATTTTACAGCCTCTGAAAAGTCAAACTATAAAATATCTTTCAGAGGGATGTGGCACTCTTGAAATGGCCAAGATATTAGGACATGACCATGGAACCATCAAACGTTTTGTTGCAAATACTCAAAAGGGTCGTGAGAAATGTGTTGAGAGAAAAGACATAAAATAACTGCTAAATACTTGAGAAGAATCAAACGTGAAGCAACCAGGAGCCAGTGATCCTCCAGTGCTGTCATATTCCAGAACTGCAACCTACCTGGAGTGTCCAGAAGCACAAGGTGTTCAGTGCTCAAGAGACATGGCCAAGGTAAGAGGCTGAAACCAGCCCATCACTGAACAAGACACATAAGTTCAAACGCCAAGACTGGGCCAAGAAAAATCTGAAGACAGATTTTTTTTTTTTTCAAAGGTTTTATGGACTGATGGATGAATGACTCTTGATGGACCAGATGGATGGGCCCATAGCTAGATCAGCAATGGGCATAGAGCTCCACCCTGACTCAGGCCAGCGAGGTGGAGGTGGGGTACTGGTATGGGCTGGAATTATTAAAGATGGGCTTGTTGGACCTTTTTGAGTTGAAGATGGACTCAAACTCAAATCCCAAACCTACTGCTTCACTCTTCCCGCAGTGGTACAGGAAAAAGTCTGCATCCTTCAGGAAGACCATAATTTTTATGCAGGACAGTGCTCCATCTCATGCATCAAAGCACTCTGTGGGCTCTTCTTAAACATGAGACGTACAGGGAAGGAAAACAGTACACCTCTCTGAACAGTGTCTGGGAGGCTGTGGTTGCTGCTGCACAAAAAGTTGATGGTCAAGAGATCAAGTAACTGGACTCCATGGATGGAAGACTTAAGTGGGTTTGAAAAGAAGGGTAGCTATACTGGTCACTGAATTATTTTTTGAAATGTCAGAAAAGTTTATTTGTAAAGTCTGAGTTGTTTTATTATTCTCACTTTAACAAATGAAAATAAACAAATGAGATGAGAATATTTTTGTTTTTCTTTGAGTTGTGTCATAATTCTGATTCTAATAGCTGCCTAATAACTGTGCACACACGTTCTCGTACAAAAGCCACAACCTCACTTTCACTTTTTTCAAAACAATGTCTTTTTTTGAAAATGAACACACTTTCACATCTTTGATAAAGCAATCTTTTAACCTTTAAGATTTTTTTTTCAAGTCCAAAGAGATTGTGTCTAATGTGTGGTCCATTCAGCTTTCCAAAACTCAAAATATGCTTAATGTAAATGTATATAAAATGGTTGAACCTGGACTAGATCTTTTTTTCTGGCTGCTCCCACTGCCATAGCAGATCATCTGTCTACATCTCACCCTATCCCTTGTATCCTCTTCCCTCACACCAACCCTCTGCATGTCTTTCACTACATTCATAAATCTTCTCTGTGGTCTTCCTCTTCTCCACCTGCCTGGCAGCTCCATCTTCAACATCCTTTGTCTGATATATCCACTATCCCTTCTCTGAACATGTCCAAACAGTCTCAACCTCTGACTTTGCCTCCAAACTGCTTGACCTGAGCCGTCCCTCTGTTGCACTCATTTCTAATCATGTCCATCCTGGTCACTCCAAATGAAAAGCTCAACATTTTCAACTCTGCCACCTCCAGTCTTTTTCTCATGTTACATCAGAGCAGGTCTCACTACGGTCTTGTAAACCCTTCCCTTTCACTCTTGCTGCCATCCTTCTGTCGCAAAGTACCCCGACACTCATCTCCACCTGCTTCACCCTGCCTGCACTGTCTTCATCACCTCTCTTGTGCACTGGTTGACCCTAGGTATTTAAATGCATCCCCCTTCACCACTTCTACTTGTGTTGTCACCATTCCACCCTCACACACATATTCTATCTTCCTTCAAATTACTTGAAATCCTCTTTTCTCCAGTGTGTACCTACACCAGCCCCCTACTCTCACTTCAGATCACAATGTGTCTGCAAACATCATAATCCATCCAGACTCCTGCCTAAGCTAAGCTGTCAACCTGTCCCTCACCACTGCAAACAAGAAGGGGCTCAAAGTAGAACCCTGATGTAATGCCACCCCCACCTTGAACCCATCTGTCACTCCTACAGCAAACCTCTCTTGGCTCTCTCCTATCATATGCTTTCTCTAGATGCACGATACACAGTGCAGCTCCCTCTGATATTCTCTATGCTCCTCCATCAGCACTTTCTTTTTTTTTGCCAGTATGTTTGTCTTTTTCAAAATTTTTTCACAAACACATAACATATACACATTACACACACAAACTGCATACCCTCGCATCATTTTTCAATTTGAATAAACGTAATGAAATTGGATTAATTAACAAATTATGAAGAAAAACAATTTAAAAAAAAAGAAATAAAAATATAAATAAATAAAAATAATAAAATAAAGGGGTGGGGGGGGGGGGAAAAAAAAAAGAAAGAAGGAAAATGGGGGCTACATTTTTACAGCATTTGCAAGTCATTTCAGAAAAATCTAGCACTTTCATTTGTCATGAAATTCATATATGGTTCCCGGAGTTTATCAAAGTCTTTTCGTTTTCCCTTGGCAACGTATGTTAATCTTTCCTGTCCAATACATTCAGAAAGTTCCTTCATCCACGTCTTCATTAAAGGAGCATCCATACTCTTCCAGCATAGTGCAATAGCTCTCCTGGCTTGTAGAAGTCCAAAGTCCAAAACTGCATACTGTTTCTGTGTTTGTAGAAAGTTCTTTGAGTATATGCCAAGCACACATAGTTTAGCATTTAAAGGGACTTTGGTATTAAACAATTCCCCATCAGCACATTCAAAGCAAACATTGCATCTGTCGTGCTCTTGCTCAGCATAAAGCCACACTGCTGCCCTCTGATCGTCACCTCTCTTCAACAACTCTTTCCCATGTCTTCCCACAGCTCTGCACATCACCCTTATTCTTGAACTTTGAAATTAGGCTACATTAGTCATTTAGGAGTGTGCGTTAAATTACCGACTTCAGTATCAAACTGAAACAATCACATCCTGGTGAGAAAACACGCCCATCTTGTCTCACACGCAGACAAAACAGGTAGCCAATGGTAACGTGCAGGTGCTCCATGGCACTATGACCAGTCAGCCAATCAGTGGCTACAAAACGCTCAGGCATCAGAGCGAGCCAATAGCAGGCCTGCCTGACTCGGCGTCACCTGAAGGACACCATTCACGTAAAGAAATTAAAAAACCAAAACAAAAAAAACAAAAACCAAACCACAGGCAAAGGTAGACAGTGCTAATACAAATCATATGCAACAAAAACACAATAACAGCCATGACAGTAACAGCAGAGCTAACAACAAGCAGCATTAAAGCAGCAATAACAGAGAAGCTTCTTTGAATGAATGAGTTTCTACTTCATGTGGTTTTCAGTTTACCGATGGGTGTCCGTGCAGCAGAAACGATGACAACACTGTCAGTGTTCATGTTGACAGATGGGTGGCTGTTGCTGCGCTCCTCACTGCTCACACCGCACTGTTCACACAGCACGGACGCTTGAACGTTATTTATACCAACGTTACTGGTGGGAACCACAGCGCCACCTAGTGTTTGGGAGGACAATTGTTCATTCAGGGAAAAACTTGCTCTGAAAAGCATCTGATCAAGTTTGATGCAAATATATTCCTTCTGCCATTTCGATATGGATGAACAGCAATGCATGTTTACTGGTTAGAATTAAATCATCTTTAATGCTTGGATAATTTTGTTTTATTGTACTCACACAGCCTGTTGCTTTGTTCCTTTTGAAAGAATGAATATTTTCAAGTTCAAACATTTGCTTTGTATTTTATGGTAATAATACAACTCATGGGAAAATTTGTCACAGGTTGTAGAGTAAATTACTCAAGCCCTTTTACATATCCATATTTCCTCTGACTCATCAGATCATATGTCTGTAAATTAACAATGAGCTTCCAAATTAAAGCAGTAATAATGGGGTTGACTTTATAGTATTAAAAATTTTTATTGGTATTTGGTCAGTACATGAAAAGGACTGAAGTCAGAATAATATGAACATCGCATATGAACTACTCACAATTCAACAGAATTTTCCGAAAAGAATTCTTTTTGCCAATGAAAAATTAAAACTGCACTAAAAAAAGAAAAAGAAAACACAGGTCAACATCTAAAAATGACCTTGAATATTGCAAAGCTACTATAACTCAGTAATTTTACTGACTTTTGACAATGACTTACACCAGATGCCTGATTTCAGTGTCAAGAGCTCAAACAAGGACAGCCTAGACGTGCTCAAAGAAACAGAATCATACATCCACGCAGTTTAAATCTAACATTAAACCATTCCTGTTATATCCCCATGTAGCAACACAAATGTGACAGAGGCATCACGATAGGCAGGGAGAGAGGGGTGGAAAACAAAACATCTTGGACAGCAGTGCTGTGTTAAAGACTATGCATTTGTTGCCTGGTTT
>VUQH01053886.1:0-14827 GCA_015106775.1 Etroplus canarensis | reverse complement strand
GAGGGGTGGGGGGAGGGAGGGGGGGAGGGGGGGGGGGGGGGGGGGGGGGGGGGGGGGGGGGGGGGGGACAAAATATGCTAACCAAGGTTAACTCTGCACTGCTGTTAATGTCTAGCACCCGCCAGCTAAATAACTAACTGCAACAAAACTGCAGTCTTCAGTTACACGTTTCTCTCTAAGTTCAGCCCGACAGCGGGCGATTCTTGGCTCTGTTTTCCGCTCCTTGTTATCACAAAATGGCGGTGAAGGAAATGACTCCCTCCCTTGCGCTCCTTTTCCTGAAACTAGCGGGCTCTCGGCTGCAGATACCAGGCCTTCAGCCATCTAAAAAACACTTACCAGATCCCTTTCTCTCGATGTTTCTGGACCCTCTTGGCGTCACACTTTCTTTAGGAGACGAAACGCTAGGGCTTAGTTAAAAAATCTGCTGGGGATTTACATGTAGTCGTCCCGCTTCGGCGTGGTCACTGACATCTTCCTCTCCGACGACGGATCAGTATGGCAGAGAGGCTCAGCGCTGCGCCGCACTTGCCTTACTGCAGAGCACTGCCACAGATGGGGAAAACGAGTAAGACCTCTTACTCCGCAGATATTTTCAGATCCTAAAATGTACTCGCTATCCTCAAGGGATAGTAGGAGAAATAAGAGTGAGCAGTTCGCATTTGATAGAGATACTAACAGAGTCACTAACTTACAAAAATGTAAACTATGTAGGCAATTGCATAAAAAAGCAGCAAAAACTATATCCTCAAAGGTACTATTAAAAATATTTACACAAGTGAAATAAATACAATAGCTGCAAAGACTATACTTTAAACACAGTTCATATGAATAAGTCATAATAGCAACAAAACAGCATCAGCTGACTTCTTTAATGACCTACAGTAAGATGAGCTTTCATTGCTTTACTGGACAAAGATATTGTGCCTTTTTCATTCATTCATTTCACCTTAAAAAGTCTCACTTTCAAGCTGATCACTGATGCTCTGCTGTCAGTTTTACTTGTTTGGGACAAACGAAAAGAAATCGACATTTTCCAAAATACTTAAAATTTATAAAGGATTCATGCTTACTGTGTATAACAGTCAAAGATTTTTATTTTGTTTGTTTGTGCATCAAAGCTGAGCGAACACTTGGCGATAGTGGGAAGGAAGAACAGCTTTTTAACAGCAAGAGGCTTATGGGGGTAAAGAGCAGAGAAACAAGGAGCACATAGAGAGATACGGACTATTGGTCGAGAGAACGCAAAATCTGATGGCACACAGCAGTAGCACATAAATGCATGGAGGAGTGAAAAGAGGTGAGCAGTAAAGAAATGCTCGGTGAATCATGAAAAGTCCCCCTGGAGCTTAAGCTTGCTGCAGCATAACTAAAGGATGGCACAGGGTTACCTGAACTAACCCCAATTATAAGCTTCTTCAAAAAGGAATGGTGTAAACCTCAGAGAGGGGGTCTGTTTCCCAAATACTAACTAGCAACTGATTCCAGAAGAGAGGGGCCTGATAGCTGAAGGCTTCTTCTTTGAGAAACTTTAGGAACCACAAGTAGGCCTGCCTCTGAGAGCAAAGTGCTCCATTGAGAAAATATGGTACAACGAGGTCTTTAAGACAGAATGGGGCCTGATTGTTCAAGACTGTGTATAAAGGGAAGGACTTTAAATTAAAGTTTTTATTTTAACAGGGAGCCAATGAAGAGAAGCCAAACACACCCACATGGCAGAAACAACAATGCTGTAGTAATGGGGCTGGGAAACACTGATTAAAACTGTACTATGAGCCTGTTCTTCAGCAGACAACATGCAAATCTGACTCATAGCTGCATACAGTGGTTTCGGAACATCTGTCAGTCACTGCCAATCATCTCCTTATGTTTAAGTGACAAAATAGAGCTATCCAGATCATGTACTTTTCATGTAACACATTCATACATTATTCTGGATTCTGTGCTGCCTCTCACATAGTGCTAGTTCTTGTAGAGACATTTTGTGTGAAAATATTACACATTTTATTTATTTACTTTGTTTTTCTTTTCTTTGTGTTTATGCTCAACCAGGTATATACAGATGTCTTGAATAACTATTGGTGCCTTATATGTTTGTATTAATGTACACAAATAAAGTTCATTAAAAAAAAATTACACATTTAAAACACTAGATAGCACCAGAGCATCCGTGACATCAGTTTTTTCCCCCACAAATATTCAGATTTCTGTTCCATTCATTCAGGCCATGCATCATATATTCAGTCTCGATTATATAGTCAACTTTCATTGCACACACACACACACACACACACACACACACACACACACACATATATATATAAACACAAAAATTAATTTCCTAAACTAATCATTTTTATCTTTATTGTACAGCATTAAAAAAATTATTTCCTGAGGGTCGTGTGAATTGAACATTTTGTCAGTTCAAATCTGAGGATTTTACCTTGCACGCAAATACTTGAAGTTTCACTGGTTTTCTCCCGAGTAATCCATTGTTTTAAAGTAGACGATCTCTGGCATTGCCTCCAATGTTGTGGGGGAAAGTTCACGTGATTCTTTGGTTTTAGTTTAAAGACTGCGCTTAATTGTAAAGCTATGTATATTTATTTTCATTTTGCATGAATTCTACACTCTTCAGAAGAGATGTATAATAAAAACAGTCCAGCACATTATTTACAATGCAGCGATATATTCAAGCTACGGAAAACTAACCGAGGTGAGCTGTATAGTGGCACAGAAGGCAGGGCGAAAAGGTGACACCCCCACATCATAACGACAATGGTACGGTCGGCTCGCCTGCTCTGTCAACTTGAAATTACACATTTCAAGGGCAGTTAGTTAGCAGCGTGTCTGCGCCTTCCGTCTGCTTGTCCATTCAGCACCGCTGGGAACATGCTTTGCAGAGCTGGACAGATACGCAGGTAAAATTGCTGCCACGTATTATTTGGTTGCCAGTACTGAGCTCAGACGATGTTTGCATTGACGGCAGCAGCTGATTATACGGAGCTAACAGTCAGTTAGCCTGAGTGTTAACTTAGTTTAGCAGCTCAGCTAGGTTAGCTCATGGCGCACCAAATTCAGGGTTTTGTTTATGTAACGCCCGGACCATGCACTTGCGAGCGTATGTATGAAGTTATAAACTGATTTTCACGTCCCCGCAGAGCCCATGCCGTCCGTTCAATGAACTAGAATGTACTCGCACACAGTTCAGCAGCTGCGTCGATCCAGTATCAACACCAGATATTTAGGTCACTTCCAGCCAGTTGCTTAAGTCAGCTCAGGCTGTTGGAACTGATAAACCGACCTCTGGCACCCTGTAGTGGACTAGTATTAAGTAGTTAAGTTGCAGAGCCCCATCAGTTCTACCTTAGCAGAGTTAGCTGTGGTACTCTATGCATTAGAAAACCAGAGGTTGCACATTTTGTTCTGTTAAAGCATAAGCCAACTTCTGCTGTGAGCTGTTTCTAAACCAGAGCCCTGTACTAAAAAGAGAGTTCAACATGCCCAAGATATCTTTACATTATCTGGCTTTACTTACTCTGACATTGGTGATCAGGAGAAGCCGTTATCAACTTGCTAAGTTAGCCCAGGGTTTGTTAATCTAGCTCTGAGCCCTTTCTCATGAAACTGGTGGTGTTGGCAGCATCTGACCAATTGGAAGCATGGATACATCTACTGGCAGAAGAGCTGCTGACTTTTTTTTTTTTTCTTAAAGATGAATCTATAATATCGGAAAAATATGACGAGGTAAAACACAGGCAGGCTGGAATTAACACAGCTGCTGCAGATTAAACAGCAGTTCTGTTGTCTGCAACAGGTAAAACATTATACATAAGTTTAGTATTAAGAGCTCTGTATGAATGTGAGTGATTTAAGCGCTGGAAGAGATCAAATGTATTAATAAAGTTCAACCAACTTGAATTCAGTAAGGAAAATCGGCAGAAACGCTGACAGTGTGAGTTAGAGTATCACAGTGCAGTCATTAAGACATAAGAGAATGATAGATTACATTCATTATTGCAATCAATAATGTTTGTGTATAAGTTTTATTATTTCAGCTGTAGCCCCTGGGTGCAAACACAAAACAAAATTCACTTGCGGGTTTAGTCCATATGCAAATTTGATTTAGACTGCCAATGATGCTCAGTGACTTTTGATGTTATTGAGAAAACTTTAGACCCTCATAATATGTGCACAGAGGTTTGAGGAATCTTCCAGGATCAGTGATGGTATTTTCTGGAGAACTGATTGGTCATTGGCGGGTGTTTTCATACCTCTTGATCTCTAATCTAGAAATGAACCAGCTCCAGAGCAGGTTAGGTACTGAATAGTACATAGAATAGTACATAGTACTGAAAATACAGAGTTAACCCTGAAGTTATTCGGATAAGCAAAAATTCAGCTTTGTACAGGGTGCTGATAGCTGTGTTTCTGATGGTGTGATGAAATATTTTTTTTTTTTTTTTTTTAGGTGTGCAGCCAGTCTCAATCAAACTATTAATAAGGTAGCTGCATCAAGGCAGAAGCACACCCTTCCTGACCTGCCATATGACTATGGTGCCCTGGAGCCCTACATCAGTGCAGAGATCATGCAGCTGCACCACAGCAAGCACCATGCAACATATGTCAACAATCTCAATGTTACAGAGGAGAAGTATAAGGAGGCGCTTGCAAAAGGTACATACAAAGTCACATGAATTGGAAATGGAAACTTTCAAATCAAAAAGTTGTCTACATCAAGTTTACAAACCCCATTCTCAGAGGAGTTGGGATCATTTCCAAAATGCACTTAAAACAAAAATCTGATATTTTAACCTATGTGAACCTTCATTTAATTGACAAAATTACAAAAGATTTTCAATACTGGCCAAATAATTAACTAACACCTGTTTGGAAGACTCAACCTAATTGGGAGCAGGTAAGGTATTGTGATTGGCCATAAAAGTAGTATACATCAAAGGGTCAGTCTTCACAAGGAAGGATGGGTCATGGCGAACCCCTTTATGCAAACGCTAGTGAGAGAATTGTTAACCAGTTTAAAAGGAAGTATATCGCAATGCAAGATTACATAGAGTTTAGGTTTTAACATCTACAGTGCATGTACCTTCAGCTGCTTTCTTGCATTTTCCCCCAAGGGGTCGTCACAGACCCGTACTTCCAAATCAGTAATTTGGCAGTTGTTTTACATTGGATGTCCTTCCTGATGCAATTGTCCATGGTGAGAGAGGCTTGTGTCCCCACCTGGAAACAAACCAAAGACCTTTTTGCTTGTCAGGTGAATATGTAAACCAATACGTAATGGGGACATTAACATCTATGGTGCATATTGTGAAAATATTCAGAGAATTGGATTCATTGTTGTGCCTAAAGGGCAAGGTCGGAACCCACTGATGGGTGACTGTTGTGCTATTGTCAGAAATATACTCACTTGGACTCGGGAGTACTTTGGAAAACCATCGTTACTTAACAAACTCTATTGCTACATTCAAAAATGTAACTTAAATCTGTATTTGTCCGGGAGGATGCAGAAACACTGCGGAGTTCTCCAGTGTATCTGAGATGACTGGGAGACTGTGCACTGTGGTCAGATGAACCCACATTGCCACTTGTTTTTGGAAACATTTAGTGAGCAGAGTTCTGAGCTTTCTGTGCCAAAAGAGGAAAAGGACTATCCAGATTGTTATCATTGTAAGGTCCAAAAGCCAGTCTCTGTGTTGGTAAAGGTGCATCACTGCCCCTGGCACGACTGAGTTGCATGTATGGGAAGGTACTATTGACTCTGAGGTGTATATTAGGATTTAGAGAGACATATGCTGCTGTCAAGGAGGCATTTGTGCTTGTGTCAGCAGGACAATGCCAGATCACATTCTGCTTGGGCTACGACAGCATAGCTTCACAGATAGCATAGCCTCCTGCCAGTTCAGATCTCCTATTGAAAATGTATGGCACATCATGAAGTGGAGAAACAGACAATGGACCTCAGACTAGTGAGCAGCTGAATTGTTATATCCAGCAAGACGAGATTTCCACTTGCAAAAACTAGAGCAATTAGTATCCTCAGTTCCAAATGTATTAAAAAGAAAAGTGACGTAACGCAATGGTGAACATGCCTTTGTCCCAACTTTTGTTGTTACAGCCATCAAATTCTAAATTTATGTACATTTTAAAAAATACAATTAAGTTGGTCAGTAAAGCTATTAAACCTTTGCTTTTAACTTATTAAAGGTTCACATGAATTTACACGTCACAGATGTGACAGATTTTTGTATTTACTGCATTTTGGAAAATATCCTAACTTTTCTAGAAATGGGGGTTTTTAATTAAAATTGATAATTATGTTAAAGTTCCCACTTAAAGAACTCAATTGTTCTAAATGTCTCCTTGTAATGTGTGATTTAAAGTTTGACAGAAACTCATGCCTTGATGTGTTTAACTTGCATTTTAGGAGATGTGACGGCACAGGTTTCCCTCCAGCCTGCTCTCAAGTTTAATGGGGGAGGCCACATTAACCACACTATCTTCTGGACAAACCTTTCCCCAAATGGAGGCGAGCCGCAGGGTAAAGCAGAAACACACAGTGAATAAGATTTAAAGGGCTTTTCTTTTGTCTATTCACTTGGAGCACACAGTGCATACTTAATACCGCCAGCAGGCCACAGAACACGATTCCACTAGATGTGTAAGTAGCAGGGTTGCCCAAATAGCTTGGTAAGCTGTTGGGTCTCTGAGGTTATGCTTCCAGAAAATGGTTTCCTGCCACCTAGTGGTAGAAAATGTCTATGGCCAAAGTAAGGCACAACTTATGGTAAACTCAACAGTATTATCCATGTTTTTTTTGTTTTTTTCAGTTGTCATTTAGTTTCAGTTTTAAACCTATAGAACAGCTTCCTTTTCTTCAGCTTAATTTTATTGTTTGTGATTTCTGTTTTGTACCCTTCCACTAAAGTAGAGCTCATTTGTTTCACATCTTGTAGGAGAGCTAATGGAGGCCATCAAACGGGACTTTGGCTCCTTTGAGAAGATGAAAGAGAAAATGACTGCTGCTACTGTGGCTGTGCAGGGTTCAGGCTGGGGCTGGCTGGGTTTTGACAAGGAGAGTGGAAGACTTCGTATTGCTGCTTGTGCTAACCAGGATCCTTTGCAGGGGACAACAGGTCAGCCAAAAGCACCTTTGTTAGAAATGAGACCTGGGCTGCGTTCACACTGCAGGCAAAAGTGGCCCGAATCTGTTTTTTTTTTTGGTTTGTTTTTCCCCATATGTGACCCATATCTTTTTTCTTTTTCTTTTTGACAGTCTGAACAGCACAGATCAATTTTTTTTTTCCCGAATCGGATTCAGGCCACTTTCATATGTGGTCTTGAATCCAATACATATCCAGTGTTTTCAAAGCGACCTCAGTCTGAGCGGTCATATCGCATTTTAGCCGACTTTTCTGTCGTTGAAGCGAGACAGACATCATAATTCTGTACCGGAGGAGTGAGACGCAGCAAGATAAATTGTCAGCAAAATAAGCATGACAAACAGCATTGATGGAGTTAGTCACAGAAAAGAAAGTGAGATTTTACTCACACGCTGATATGTGTAGCACCCGTATTAACTTCCGTAAACACAGTATGCTGCATGTGACGTCATGCCTTCTTCAGGACCGGAGGCTGTTCACACTGGAGTCTGATGACAGTTGCATTTATATTGTAATATGAATGACCACGCAAAAAAAATCGGAAAAGACCTGCAGTGTGAACGTAGCCTTGATGTTCTTTCTGCAGTATGCCGTCTACACCCCATACTGTACTTTGACAAATGCCATTTATGAAACAGAGTCACTTATTTCTCTCTTCCATTCTTGGCCCTTAGGTCTCATTCCCCTCCTTGGCATTGATGTATGGGAGCATGCCTACTACCTTCAGTACAAGAATGTGCGACCTGACTATGTGAAGGCTATCTGGAATGTAATCAACTGGGAGAACGTGAGCGAGCGCCTTCAAACAGCCAAAAAGTAGACGCTAATGCTCAACAACTCATAAGACCTGAAACAAATGGTAGTTGCAAATAACTTTTAGTTTTACCTGCAATTGATCTGATTTTAAAACTCAGAATTAAAACAGTTCAAACCTTCAGAAGTTAATTGTCATCAATGCCAATTAAATCATTGCTGAAACATAGTCCTGGCGCAGATAACATTTATGTGGCAGGTTGAAGTAAGCAGACAAGTTATTTGCAAGTGCTGTTTGTCTCTGGCCTGCCCTCAACCCACCTGTGTTTGTCAAAGCGCACAAAAAAGCTGGCTTTTGCCATTTACTCAAATAATGGGTGGCATACTAGGTGTAAGATAAGCAAAGTGCATATTCAGGTAGCAGTGTCTTTGTCAGATTAAGCCCCACTAAAATCAGACAATGTTCCAGTCCATGTTTTTGATGTATTATAATAATAATAATAAAAAAGTTTGATTGTACAAGCTTGATGATTCTTTGTTTATGTAAGAATCCAAATGTCAAGGTGGTTTTTAAAACAGTTGGAGGAAAAAAAAATGCAGTTCCAGTGGATTTTTTGCTGAACTCCTTATGACTCCATTTTTGAGGGCAAAGGTTGCATCAAGTGTTTTAATGCTAATCATGGAATCTCAAAAGTTTTCAGATGCTACGTTTATTAGAATTTGATATGAGAAAAAGGTACACTTCAAAGAGTGCATTTTGGCTCACATGGAGCTATATTATGGTTATCAACATTTTATCATATTTCTGTATTTTTCTTATTGTTTTTCTAAAGCTCAGCCAAGATGGCTTCAGTCCAGTCAGATTTATATCTTGGCAGAAAACGCTCCAACTGCAGTCTTGCTGATAGTGTTGGTTGGAAAGTTTAACAAGTGTTTGCTTAGATAGTAATGGCCTTGTCTAAATGTTATACTGTCTGTCCAGCACTTTGATAAAGATCATATAGTCCCTCTGATCTTGTCAAGCTGAGAAATTTTGACTTAAATACACTGCTCAAAACTCTTTATTATCACAGCATAACAGTCAGTTAAACTTCACACACTGACCCTGTGTCACTGATGTGAAAGAGACTGGAGACACTGGCATCTGTTACGTGGGCTCAGTGTGAACCTCCTTTCATCAGTGAAAAGAACTAGTGCGCCAGCAGTGGACCTGCCAGTACTAGTGCTCTCTGGTTAATGCCATTCAACCTGCACAGCTTCGAGCTATGAGCACAGGTCCGACTAAAGGACACTGGGCCCTCATGCCCAGGGAGGCTGAGGTCATTTTGCAGGGCAGATAGAATAAGCAGATACTGGTCCTACTGATTGGTTTATGGCCCTGTCCAACTCTCCTTGTGTAAAAGTGTCTCCTGATAACTCCTCCACAGTATTGAGACTATGCTGTGAGACAGCAAACCAAGGGTGCATATGGATGTGCCGACCTGGACGCCTTGTGCAACCTGAAAGAGCTGAAGGCACCATCCCATACCAAAAAGCAAAACTAGAGAAGAAACCAGTCAGGAGTGATAAGGAGAGGTCTGTAGCCACCACTTGCAAAACCATTCCCTTTTTGTCGGTTGTTGTGTTGCTTTTTCAGTGCACTTTTTGTCAGTTTCTTTTGCACCAAAGCAGATGAAATGAACTCTCAATGGTTTGTGCTTCCTAACTGGATAGACTGAAGTTTAACTGACTGAGGATCAAATGTTTTTGAGCAGTATAGTTTAGGTCAACTATCTGGCCATTTAGCGCTGTCTTTACCACACTGCCAAAAGAGGGCAGTGTTTCCTAAAAGTTTCTGCTGTGGTTCCTTCTACTTTTAAAATGCTTAATGTATGAAACTAATAAACTTTACCCATGGCTGTAACACATACTTGAAATTTTAATTGAACCTTTGTGCTCATAGTTTAAAGGGCAGTTTTAGTATGTTTCCAGTATGATATCAGTGACAAGTTTCTATACAAATGGCTTCCAGCTGGTGAATGTCATCTCATCAAACTGTCTCACCTCCTTGTGTGATCAAGATTGACCACTTTGCTGATGGTAATGTCACATCCCTGATATCTCCAGCTTTTCCTGGCAGTGGTGTCATGATGTAGAGAGGTGACCTGATATTTGTGGACATTCTGATTTCAAGCATGAAAACCAGACTCAAGTGTGGAGATGAGAATTGGCATGCTTCGCATCATTTTTTATTTGAACACTTTGTAAATGCATCAGTGAATTATTATTGGTGTAGCATGACTCTACTGTACAGTTACAAGGACAATGACTGCTGAATCTGACCTACAGGCCTTTTGGAATTTAGAACAGATTCTGGCCCAAACTAAGAATGCCTTTGATTTAATCAGAGCAAAAATTACAAGCACCCAAGCTTGAGCAGTTTCATTTGTGACATTGGCGTTGCCAGCCTTTAAATACAGAAGTCTCCCAATTTATAAGATGATGACTCTAAATGTGGCCTACTTTTCCTCTGTAAAAGTTTGAGTGCGCCAAAAAGTATTTCCCTCATCTACAAGTCGTAAAAAAGATGGAACTCACTCAGGATAGAGTTTCTTTAGCTGCTGGAAGGGAAGAGAGGAAAATATTGGGCAAATGTCTCAGTTACTGAATGTAACTTTTTAAATATACCTACCCCTCTTTTTTAGTCCTAAACCCTTTTCTCTTTTTAGAAAAAAGAAGCACTACAAAGTCCAGCTGAATCTCTGCTCATGGCAAAAATCTGCAGGTGATATGTAGACACATTCAGCATTGCATCTTATCCATTTTTTTCAGACATAAAAGGAACTTTCACATTTCTTTTTCATCATCAGACATGTAAGACTACACACATTTCATAGAAAATACAAGCTCTGCTGCTGTTGTGCTTTCTCTGGGTGCACACAGGCATGTAACAAGACTCGCATGTGGCTGTGTCTCACATCCTGATTTTTATTGTCAGAGCCTAAGTGGTGGAACTACGTACCCATGCGTACCCACCCTTTACTTCCACACACCCAGACTTTACATTTTCTTCCACAACACCGTAAATGTTGTCACAAATTTCAACCACAGATTCTTGGTGGAAAAAAGAAGAAAAACACAGAAACCTTCAAAAATAAGAGCATAATATTCAGTCAGACTTCACTCTTTTCTTTTCACATAAAGTACTGATAGATGCATAAAAGGGAAGGTCCAGCGCTCTTAACATTTGGAGTGGGTCCCTTTGTTTACTGAGGTCTCAGTATTTTTTAACAGAGTTTTAGAGCTGGATGACCTGTCCTTGTGTCTTTGATTTGGTGTCTTCTGTTTTGCCTCTCTGAAGGTCTCAGGGGCTGCCTGGCTGTTTGTTATTTTCAGCCACGTGAAAAGGAAAGTTTTCACAGGACTGCATATAGTCCTGTGAAAAACTGATGACACTATTACTGCTGCCATAGGAACTTAGGGTAAGTAGCAGCCAAGTGCTGCAAATCAAATGCACTTGATTATTTGATAATTAGCCAATGTGACGATCTCTATAAAACCAGAAGTTTTGGCAGTCTGGAGTGAAGTCTGGAGCATTCAGATGTGTGTTACACAATGCCACAATCTTTTCAGGAGTGGAGGTCCAAGCAAATTCACCCAAGTTCAGACTATGCAAAGCTCAGAGAAACTGCAAAAACCTCAAGAGTGATAGCTCAGCCTCCGAAGGTACTTTTGACTTCTCCCTTTGTTAGCCCCAAGGTGTTGCCTCAGCTGATAAATCTGCATTTGTGATTTGGCACAGATTCTACACCAGATGCCCTTTCTAACTCAAGCCTCCCATGTGTCCAGGTTGGGGACCGATACTAGGAGTACACTGGCTTGTGATCCGCAAAGCTGGGCGTGTGTCTCCTCTCAGTTGCAAACTGGGGACGTTTCTTATGTGAGGCAAATGTGCAAACCACTACATTATAGAAGACACAGTGACATCTCAGACTCTACCAGCCTCAACTGGTATGCTAAATGTTAAAGTTTATGGCCAGGAGAAAGCCTCTTCTCTCTAAAACATGGCAGCACAGCTTAGGTTTGCACAACCAATGTTTGGCCATTATTTTTCATAATGTGCTGTGCCACATTTGGTGAAAGTCCTTAAAAGAGCTGTGTGCAAAAAATGTGTTGTAAAGAAGAGTGGGCCACAGTTCTTCCACAATGATGTGAGAGATTGATAAAGTGAAAGAGAAAACAATTACTATAAGTTATTGCTCTAAAGGTGGTTTTGCAAGTTACTGAATCATGAGATGTATTTAGTTTTTCACTTGACTGCATTGTGTCCTGTGAAAGCTTTCTTTTTGACATGACTGCATTTTAAGGCATAATACAGGACCTCACGGTGATCCCTTATCCAGAAGGGAGAGTAGATAATATGTATATAATTCTAGAGCATTCATAGTGAAAGAGCAGGATTGTCATTTGCCTGCATCCAAGCAATACATACTTTACATATGACTTCTTCCTGAATAGTGGTCAACATCTTCAGTCTCTTCTCTGCCTTCCAAACCTTTTTCAGCTTTGTCATCACATTTCTAGGATCGACCAGCCTGTCCTCTACCCAGCAAAGCTGTCCCACATTGTTTCTGTATGTGAACTGCCTGTGCTGTTTGCCCTACACAAGCTGTCATTGTCCCATTTGGACTGGAAAAGTGAAATGTCAACACTAAGAGCAAAAACTTTCCAGGATTTGTCGTCGGTTGTTCCTGGCAGAGATGGTGACGGAGCTAAGGGCACCTATTTGGGTATAAGCCTGAGACTGAGAGGGAGCTCTTCAGCATGTGTTGAGAGCCAGGAACCAGGCATTTCCCATCAGGTTTTGTGGGAAACTTTGATACCTCTATCTGAGTGTGGTTTGTTCATCATGCCTGTTGAAAAGATCAGGCAGACAGAAACACATCTTCAATAGCATACTGCATACAAGTGGATACTGTATATTTGTTTTTCTTTTACTGTTTCACATGAGCACTGACATTTCTACAAGTGAAAGTCTCTCTGAAAAGTCTGTGCTGCAAAGAAAAGAAAGGAAAAGATTCTTTCAGTGAGAGGGTGTGACTGTATCTGGTTAATTCTTTGCAGTTATGTAATAGTCACTTTCACCAGTGAGTGTAAATGCTTGTGGACATCGTTTAGGCAGCAGAGTGTGATAAATCACTGCTGGCCTGGGGTCATTTGGGTTTATGTGGGACCGATCCAAGCTTGACAAATCCACATGAGATCAATGACTTTTTGTTAAAAAATGAGTTCACCTCATTGCCAAATGTGACTCGTACGAAGATACAAACTGTAGACCTAAAATCCCTGTGTAGTTAAAATCAACAATAATGTCATCAGTTTATGGATTATTTTACAGACAATACCAGGAGTTTGTTCTTTTAATCTTAAAAGTGACAGGGTTTAAAACCCAGGAACTTGTTTGAAAATATTTTCTTTGTATGTATTTGTGTTTCCATATCCATCATTTTTAAAGCTGCTTCCTCGGTTTCTTTATTATTCGCCTTGGCAATTAAGCCTGAATATGATTCAATAATATCTTTGGATTTAATCAAGAGAGCAGATAAGTTTTTCTGTCAAAAATTGGCCGTCTTCTCTCCTCCTTTACAGAGAGTCAGCATTCAGCAGATCCTTTTTGGCTGGGTACTCAGGATGTCAGAGGAAAGAAACTAAAAAGAAGCAGAAAAACTGGAGGATACCCAGACACTAGAGTATTAAAATACAATAAGGTTCCTTCATCTGCAGCAGACTTGACTTCCTCCTGGGATGGAGCTGTTCCTGGTCCAAAATGACCACGTCTAAAATCATATGTCTCTCCAGGTGGTCTCTTAAAAAATACATAAACATAAAATATTCTTTTGCTCTTCTAAAAAAGGTGACAGCATAATGAGCAACTTCTTTTTTCTTTCTTTCTTTTTTTTGAAATTTTGGGAAGGTACTGGAGAGGAGAGTCCGGCCTTTGGTCGAACCTCAGATACAGGAGGAACAGTGTGGTTTTCGTCCTGGTCGTGGCACATTGTACCAGCTCTTTACCCTCTCGAGAATCCTCGAGGGCGCTCGGGAGTTTGTCCAACCAGTCTACATGTGTTTTGTGGATTTGGAGAAAGTATTTGACCGCGTCCCTCGTGGAGTCTTGTGGGGGGTGCTTCGGGAGTACGGAGTATCGGGCTTTTTGCTACGGGCAATCCGGTCTCTGTACAACCATTGTAAGAGTCTGGTTCGTATTGCCAACAACCAGTCAAACTCGTTCCCAGTGAGAGTTGGACTCCGCCAGGGCTGCCCTTTGTCACCGATCCTGTTCATTATTTTTATGGATAGGATTTCTAGGCGCAGCCAGGGAACGGAGGGCGTCGTGGTTGGTGGCCATAGGATCTCATCTCTGCTGTTTGCAGATGATGTGGTTCTGATGGCTTCATCGAGCAATGACCTACAGGCCTTGCTGGGATGGTTTGCTACTGAGTGTGCAGCAGCCGGGATGAAGATCAGCACCTCCAAGTCCGAGTCTATGGTACTTTGCTGAAAAAGGGTGGATTGGCCTCTCCGTGTTGTGGACAAGGTCCTGCCCCAAGTGGAGGAGTTCAAGTATCTTGGGGTCTTATTCACGAGTGAGGGGAGGATGGAGCGGGAGATTGACAGACGGATTGGGGCAGCGTCTGCAGTGATGCGGACGTTGTACCGATCTGTCGTGGTGAAGAGGGAGCTGAGCTCCAAGGCAAAGCTTTCGATTTACTGGTCTATCTACGTTCCTACCCTCATCTATGGTCATGAACTTTGGGTAATGACCGAAAGAATGAGATCGCGAATACAAGCGGCTGAAATGAGCTTTCTCCACAGGATTGCTGGGCTCACTCTTAGAAATAGGGTGAGGAACTCAG
>VUQH01053885.1:0-10833 GCA_015106775.1 Etroplus canarensis | reverse complement strand
ATGAAGAGAAGCTAGTATAGGGGAAATATCAATCTCTCTTTCTAGTCCCTGTCAGTACTCTCACTGCAGCATTTTGGATCAACTGGAGGCTTTTTAGAGAGCTTTTAGAACAGCCAGATAACAATGAATTACAATAATCAAGCCTAGACGTAATAAATGCATGAACTAGTTTTTCGGCATCACTCTGAGACAGGATGTTTCTAAGTTTGGCAATAATGCGAAGATGATAAAAGGCAGTCCTACATATTTGTTTAATGAGAGCATTAAAGCACATATCCTGATCAAAAATGACTCCAAGATTCCTCAAAGTGTCACTGGAGGCCAAAGTAATGCCATCCAGGGTAAGTATCTGGTTAGAAAGACTGTTTCTGAGGTTTTTAGGGCCAAATACAATAACCTCAGATTCGTCTGAATTTAAAAGTAAAAGATTTACCAGTATATTCACCACTATCAAGCAAAAAATCTACTTAGATAATATGGCCTTGCCTTAATACCTGACCCTGAGGCTCTGTGTGGAAGGGTCTCCTGGGTCTCCTGTCACAGGTCACAACGGATGTGCTACCTGAATGGTTTTTGGAACAAACTGAATAATAATAATTATGTTTGATTAAAAGGCTGTGTAAGAACACTAGACCGTGTGGACTAAACTGGTTAGTTTGCAATATTGTGACTAAGTTAATTTTAATGATCTTTGTTTCTTTGTTGGAGTAGTGCTGGGTAAGCTGTTGTATTTATGATCCCTGTTAGGCTACATCAGGGGTAGCATTCATTAATTTCAAGCTGATAATGCTCTTTAATATTGCTTGATAGATTCCATCTTTATACTAGATTCATACTGGCTAGGGGATAGAAAGCAGCCATGATAGCTAATATAACATCTGCATATATACTGTCGAATGCAGTTAACTAAATTCACAAAGAACACTAGCAGCACAAGTCAGCTAATCGTAGCCTGTCCACAAAAAAGTAATCTGCCTTATAAATCAATTTATGAGATATCTTGAGGAAATTAACTTTTTACCACTGTACCCATATACCAGATTTTAGGGTTCCCCACCTGCCAATTTGAAAATAATTTATTTGAATTTCAGGGGTAGGACCACACCCAAAATACTCCCCCCCCCCAGCATTATGTCTATAAAAGTTTGCTTTCCTTTTACACCCATTTATTCTCGTTTCCATGCCTCACTCTCCCTCCTCTTTTTTTCTGTCTTTCGGCCTTTGTCAACGGTATCAGGAGATCTGCAGGTCTGGCAGCCACCGTCGATTCTCATTTAGGTCTTCCCAAACCACAGCCTGCAATAAATGGGTCATTTGTAGTTGGGGTTGGGGTCCATGTTCATGAAATCCCATTTTCTGCCCTGCATGGAACAGATGCAGAACTAGCAAATATCATATCAAAGACTTCATGGCTGATTGTTATTACAAGTAAAGTTAATTCACAATTTGTCAGAAGTTTTCAAACCAGAATTTTTTAGTTTTACCTCATGTAATATTAGTAACTTTTGCCCCACGACATTGCCTCATGGCAGTGTAAACAAAACTATCTGCAGCTTAACATAACAAAGTCTAAAGAACTGGTTGTAGACATGGGAAGGCCCAAAAAAAACCAGTGACCCCTGTTTCCGTTCATCTGGTCTGTGTGGAGATAGTGGAGGACCACAATAAACTGGACTTCATTAAACACACAAGAAGCCCTCTACAAGAAGGGCCAGAGACTTGGGTCCTTCAGTATCTGCTGGAGGATGCTCAGGATGTTTTATGAGTTTGTGGTAGCTAGTGCCATCCTCTATGCTGTAGTGTGCTGGGCTAGCAGACTGAGGGTAGTGGACACCAACAGACTCAACAAACTGATCCGCAAGGCCAGTAACGTCATGGGTGTAGAGCCTGACTCTCTGATGGAGGTATCAGAAAGAAGGATGCTGTCCAAATTAGGGACAATATGAGACAATCCTTCACACCCTTTCCATGATGTGCTGGACAGACACAGAAGCATGTTCAACAGCAGACTAATTCCAGCACGATTCACAACAGAATGCCACAGGAAATCATTCCTACCTGCAGCAATCAAACTCCAAAACTCCTCCCTTCAATACCTGGACTGTTTTTATTATGGCCATATCTTGGGTTTAGACATAAGAACAATCTCTTGGGGCTTTAGAGAAATGGAGGAGAAGGGCTCTAACTCAGGAACAAAAGAAGGGGGCCCCATTGACAGGAAATAAAGGCTCGGCCTGCTCATGCAGCTTGGGCTCTGACGAGGCTACTCCTGGAGCTTGGGCTCTGGATGGTGATGGCTTCGGCTGCTCTGGCTCCAGTTCAAACCTGACGACCTTTGTCTTTGGTCCAGGGACAGACTGAGACTTGATCCTCCTGGGGCAGGAACAAGCTTCGGGTCTTGCACCAGCCAGCCAGCCAGCGTTACCCTTATCGCATAGGATAGCATCGATGAGATAGAGATGCTGGACAAACCCAATATGCAGAACTTCAAGGAAAGATATGAAGAGGTGAACAAAAAGTGAGTTTTTATTAAAAGGCGATAAAAAAGTCCATCAAAATTAACAGAGTTCAATGAATGCAAACCCAAGAAGTCAAAACAAGGCATGACAGAATGTGAACAAACACCTAACAGAACAGACAACATGACACTAAGCAAAAGAAAAGCAGGGGTATGAATACACATTGCACTAATGAATAATGAGAAACAGGAGAGAGAGGGTCGCAGGTGACGACAATCAGGGGCAGGAAACAAAACTGAACATAATGCACAGGACATAACTGGTTACCAAAATAAAACAGGAAATGAGAAACAGACACAATATAAACTTAAGACAAGAACAAAGCAGGAGACATGTAGGGAACTAATAAACTAAACATAGACAGGGCTAAAACTGAGACTAAAATATAAACAGGGACTACAATAAACAAGAACCAGAGAACAAAAAACCCGTCACCATAACACAATTTCCCTCTGGGATTATAAAGGATTCGGATTCGGATTGATTGGCCATAAGGCAGTCATGCAAGCAATAAAAACTAGTAGGTTTTCTATTATTCTCTCTTATCATTTCAAACAGCCCACCTAATGCACTTGTTTTAGCTTCGAGTACACAGTGATAGATGACAACTAAAACAAATTTAGAATAAACTTTGCAGTTTTTCATTTGTGTGCTTTGTGACGCACTATTTCAGTTTCCTCACATGATTTCATGTCCCTGAACACAACTTTTCATCAGTCTGTTCACATGTATACTTACTCATGTCTGTGTACACAAAATGAAAGTCTGCATCAGGAGTAGCGGAGGCACAGACACATTGTTTCTCATACCATACACCAAAGTTCGAATGTTACACTGCACATATTTTAACATATAATTTTCTTTTTAATTTTTAAATGTCATTGTTTACAAATATGGCACTTTGTAGAGTTTTGCCACAAAAAATGACTTGGTTAGGTTTAGTCATTAAAAATGACTGGGTTAGGTTTAGGAAGTACAAATTACTAGATTCAGTTTACAAAAAGACTATGGTAGATTAAAATATAATGGTTAAGCTTTGTTTTTTAGTTGCCATGATAACCGCTATCTACTTTTGCAGGAAAAACTTAATCTTCTTCTTGTTTTGGCTGCTTAGCCGGTCACCACAGCGGATCGTCTTATCCATTTCCCTTGCATTGTCTTCTGTCATTCCAACCCTCTGCATGTCCTCCCTCACTACGTCCATGAACCTCTTCTGCAGTCTTCTTCTTTTCCCACCTGGCAGCTCCATCATCAACATCCATCCAATATATCCACTATCCCTCCTCTGAACATGTCCAAACCATCTCAGCCTTGCCTCTCTGAATTCATCTCCAAACTTCTCAACTTGAGCTGTCCTTCTGATGGACTCATTTCTAATCCTTTCCATCCTGGTCACTCCCAGTGAATATCTCAGCATCTTCAATTCTGCCACTGCCAGTTCCACCTCCTTTCTCTTTGTGACCCACACTGTCTCCAAACCATACATCATAGCAGGTCTCATTGCCATCTTGTAAACCTGCACTCTCTTCTCTTTTGCAGGAAAAATTGTGCTTATTACACAGAATATGCTTCCCATTGAAATACACTGCTTTGAAACATGGAACAATTCTAACATGAAAAAATAAGTTGATTTTTTTGTAACTATTTCATGAGCTGCCATGAGACTGGGTTGCCCAATTACCATGATGGTTTTACAGCATAAGAGTTTGTTAATTATTTTTCTATAGTGATATTTTAGGAGCTTATCTGTGGTATGTATCTCACAGTATGTTCCTCTAAGTTGCTCTAAAGGGTAGAAAAATACAGACTACATGGATACTTTATAGAAGTGTTGAACTTTTTTGTATCTTGTACGACATATATATTGTCATCCCGAGCAAATAAAAAGGGTTCTCTCTGCTGTTGAATAGATTTGCTTTACCGTGCAAGCTTTTGCTTAGCAATACCCTCATCACACAGACTCACAGACACACAATTGCTACTTTCTTTATGAGGACTCTCATTTATCTCAGTAAGTATTCTGAGTCTACCCAACACAACTTAATTACCAACCCCAACCCTTTCATAGACCCAGTCCTACCCAGAACACTTAATCCAAGTCTTATCCTTCAAAAAACTCTTTAAAAGTCACTCCCAAGGTCAAAATCCCAGAATGGTCCTCACAAAGATAGCCGTACAAGTCGCTCACACAGATACACACCCCACCCCAGGAGCATGTGTTGCAGGAGGACCCCTCTGGTTCTGTTAAGTGAGTCCTGAGTGAGACTGATGGGGGTCAAGACCTCCTAACGCACTCACACTGACTGAAGCACATACACACACAAACACAGGAGTAATGTACACACTCACAGTGCTGTGTTAAGCATTTAAACCAAATACACACACACACACACACACACACAGCACCAGAGACTTTACCCTGAGGCAGTACAGTTACAAACCCCCCACCTATGAGCACTCCCATCCAGACCTGCAGCTGTGCCAACACACGCACATTTACCCACTATGTGCGTCATGCTGTGTGTGTGTCTGCGCACATGCATGTTAGTATTTGTGCCTATATATGTGCACATATGGTGTGTGTTTGTATATCTACATTATGCAAGCATACATATGCAAATCTGAGTATGTAATGTCTGTGTGTGCTTTTGTTTGCATGCATGTATAGTCATAAACTTGCCAGGCAAGAGAGGAAAAAAGCCAGCAGCGTTCTCCTCCCTGCTGCTCTTCATGTCATGTTTTCATCTCTTTTATTGACTCCTTTTCATCTACATCAAGTCTGTTTATCTTCTTCTACTACAAACACAGTTAGAGAATGAATGAATAAAGAGGTGCTGTGAGGAAAAGAGAAGTAATCGTCTTTCATTCAGCACTTTTCTACCCCAATACATTTTAATTGTATGCTTCTGTCTAAGTTCAAATATCGAAGAGAAAAAACTGAATAACCTCAAAAAAACACCATTAACCACTGCATCTATGAATTTTAAGCTGCAGTGCTACTCCAAACAGCGGTGATACCCAAGGCACAAGACTGCTGCAATGGCTGCACCTGCAGTCACACAACCATAAAGTCCATATGCACCAGCTCAGGCCACAGGGTTGTAAAGATGCAGAGGCTATCTTATGCTCCCAGCCCCAGCAAGTAGACCACGCAAGAGCTCCCTCAACAAACTGCCGACTTGTACGGGGGTACTCCACCTCTCACCCGATGAGAGGTGGGAGTGTGTGAGACAATAAATATGAGAAAATGAGTCAGCTCTGCTTTATACCTTCAAAGAAGCAGGTTGTAACTTCTGTTTCAGATGGGGTGAGGCTAATAGGGCTGGAGCACCTGCCCCTTTTACCTCTTGACCCCCAAAGTGTCTTTTTGTCAAGCTTATTTTATGGAGCAGGGCAAAGATAAATATTAATTATTAATAGATCATAACAAATGAATAAATAATAAATGCTCTTGTGCTCCTCTGTATCGTTTTCTTTTTTTGGGGGGGGGGGACTTTGAGCACCTGCTCCTTTAGAGGTTTCTGCATGACCCTGTTATGATTGATGCAGTGAATGGCAGTCAGGGTCAAGCTTTTCATGCAGAAATGTGGTTTCTGGAAAAGCCAGCAAAGTGTGTGCACAACATTTCTTCTTCCCCCTTCATAGCATGACTTTCTGACTTTCAAGACTTTTTATATAAATTATTACTATAGCAAGACAAGTGTCTCCGTAGTGTAGTGTTTTACACATTCACCTTACAAGCAAAAGGTCCCTGGTTCAATTTCAGGTGGGGATACAAGCCCGTCTCACCCAAGACCTTTGCCAAATTACCAATCTGGATTAATCCCCTATAGCAACCCCTCGGGGAGAATACAAGGGAGTAGCCAAAGGTATATTTTATTACTGTAGCAAGAAAATTTGGTACAAAGATGTGTGACTGTTATACAGGCCTAGTAATTTGGCAAGGTAGTTGAGTAGTACTTCCACTCACATATAATTCTGCTATGTAATATAACATAAGCTTGCAAAATACAGTAGGCATGGCTAACTAAAAGAAGTTATGCTATAATAATCTGGAGATAATTAACTCCTTAAATGAAAAATTTATTTAAATTTAAATTACCAGATCTGCCTGGAGAGTCAGGATCAGTTGGCCGACCTTATCTACTCAACACAGTGTTTTGCTACATGACACAGCTTGCAAGTCATCTATGTTAACCGGTGTGCTACCATCAGCTAACTCAGGCCAGCAGTCAGACACCTTTAGGTTGGATTGATTAAAAAAAATAATCCCATGAATCAAAACTCCTGCTGATGTTGACCTTAGTTTTCCAATAATGGCCAGTTTCCCATTTTATCTAACGAAACCAGACAGGTTTCTTTAGATAAAGCTGGGCTACTTCTTTTTAATTATAGCTAATGTTAACTTACCAGCTAATGCGGGCAAATTGCAATCAGCCACAACATTAAATCCACTGACAAGGGAGGTGAAACACAGTAACCATGTTGCTAGGAAACCTTGTGTTCTAGCAATTATTTGGATGTTACTTTGATCTGCACCACTCTGCACCTTAACATTGTTGCTAACCAAACGTACCCACCATGTTATATTGAGGCTCTTTTTATTGTTAGTTTTTTCTTTCTAGTTCTTCTGTTTTATTTTTAAACCCCCACTCCTTCTTTGTGCAGTAGATAATATTGTTACCTATACAATGCAATTTTAATGTATTTAGTTTGGAAGGCGTCAATGGTCATTGTCCAGCGGTCGATTTCTTTCCTATTTCTTAGTGCTTTTCCCCTTCACTCTGATTTACAATATCATTGCTAATACATTTATGCAATTAGTTCTTCACCTGCGTGTCTATTTCTCCTCTTTGCATTTGAAGAGAAGTTCATTGACTGGGACAAAACATCGATTGAGGGCACAGAGATCAATAGTTCACTTATGGACTGCTTCAGGTCAGAATAGGCAGGATACAGTGAGAGGCTTTTAAAATAGAACTTGCAATGAAAAACACTGATATCAAAAACAACCCTTTGGTTGTGTCCTCCTAATCGTACTAATTCATTCAAAGTCATTCATACATACACCGATTCAGTCATGAGTTTTACAGTACATGCATCTTCATATTGACGTTTGATGCTTTTGAAGTTCTTTTATCAAATATATTCTACTTTAAAAGATATCCTCAGAGGATTAAATCATTTGGCTTCTAAGAATGCTAATCCCTTGACTAAAGAATTTGATAGTACAATTATTAATACCACGTCAAGTCATTCTACTACCTCCAAGAGGCTGTATTTTTGTTGCCAAGAACTAAATGAGAGATTTGAATTTTGTTTTTGAGCAGTTCTAAAGAGAAAGGGAAAAACTGTACTTATTTATCAGGCTTGTTTCTTATAGATGTTGGTTCAGCAAGTCAAATTGAGGCTCAGGAGAACATTACCTGTTTGCAGGTATTTGGTCATAAAATAAAGTACTAGTACTACTAAAATATTAAAGCTTAATCCTTTGGAAAACATGAAAAATCGATTTAGTACACCACCCTCACATACTTCTCTGTCACTACTGACTTTCTCATACAATACCACAGTTCCTCTCTAGGCACCCTATCATATGCTTTCTCAAGATCCACAAAGATACAATGCAACTCCTTCTGACCTTCTCTATACTTCATCAACACTCAAAGCAAACATTGCATCTGTTGTACTCTTTCTTAGTATGAAGCCATACTGTTGCGCACTGATCTTTACTGCTCTTCTTAACCCAGCTTCAACAACTCTTTCCCATATCTTCCAACCGAAGTTTTCGGTTCAAATCATTGTCAATACTTGTGGAGGCACAACAGTGAGTGTCTACAGATATCTGTAAAACACAGTAGAGACTCTGTCATGGTTTGGGGCTGTATTTCAGCCAGTGTTGTTAGGGATCTTGTCAAAATTGATGGAACTGATGGAATTATGAATGCAGAAAAGCAAATTCATTGAATGAAGCTGTGATTGGCTACATCTTCATTTTCACCATGACAATAACAATGACACACTGCCAATGCAATAAAAGCCTGCCTGAATAGAAAATCATGCCATGGAACACAATCTGTCATGGACTGACCACCCCAGAGCCTGGACCTCAACATTACTCAAGTAGTGTGAGATCATTTTGATGAAGAATTAAATAAAAAGGAGCCAGTACAGCACAGTGCTGTAGATAATGGCAAAGTCTTGTTTTTTATAAACTGTATGAAATATTGGCACGTGGTGTCATCCATTTGTTTCTGGACTCTCGTTCTGAAGCCTCATTGTTAGGGTTTTGGCAATCAACATGTTGTTTTTTGGAGCCAGAAAAAAACATATTTTAAAGAGTGTGTGAAGTTCTAAGTCATCAGCTAATGCTATTCAGCTGGGCTAGCAAGCTGTATACACAAACTATATGGTTGCAATGCATAGATGCACATGTGTGGTATAGTATAACCTCACTCACCAAAACTGAAGCACAAGCTTAATGAATGGCCCAGTTATTTGTTAGATAATTGTAATAAAATGTCCTAAAGTCACCAACTCATTCAGCTCAGTGAGACAAATTAGCCAAGTTAAGAACTAATAGACAGCTATCAGCTACAACTCCTTGTGCCAACTGCCACCTGCCAATAGACTTAGCCATTGGCATAATTTTAAGCCTTAAAGCAGTATTTAGATGGCTGCATTATAAATTTATCCTCCACAGGTTTTTATGAACAGAAAAACTGTCCATAGAGGCCTAAACAGTTTTTTGTACCAGACCGCAAACATGCTTTTTAATCCTGAGAAGTTAGGAATTTTAACATGGGAGGCTATAGGGATTGATTCACTTTTAAACAGTGTTTAAGTGGCCAGTAAAGGAACTGCAGTTCACTGTACTTCTGTGCTGGTTTTATAGTTCAGTGCTGGAGATTGCTGGTTCTTAGCCACCATTGATAATTAAGGGATATGAAATTAGATAAACATTAGTGAAAGCTACACAATTCCATCACTTGAGCAGCCTTAAGATCAGCATTTTCACCTTAATGCCTTATTTTGCCTTATTTTTTACTTTTATTTATACCAAAGTGTGAACTTCTTGCACCTCACTGTGTGTTACTTTAGGCGGTTGTAACTAGTGAATTTCTCCACTGTGAGATCAATAAAGTTCTATTCTATTCTATTCTATTCTATTCTAATGCATTGAGTGTTTTGAAACCAGACATGCTGAACATGGGTTGGATTGGACTCTGAAACCAAGGGACGCAGCACTAGCTAGCAACTTGTCAGTCAAAAGGTAGGCTCACCCTAAAGCATACCCTGCTAAGGACATATTTACAAAATAAATACTGTACTGTGTTTAGTAAGATTTCTAACTAATGAGTAAGATCATAAAATCATCAGGAAAGGGTTTATTGAGGCTTTAGAGCAAGGGAGCCAAGGGTAATTTCCCCATAGATGTCCATTCATTTGTACTTATTTTGGTAATCAAAGTAGTCACGCCCCATGGCCATCAGAAAGAATGTAAACCTAAGACACTTCTGCACCTGTTTAATTTTTTAGACTCAGAAGCTATGATCATCTTTTTGTTTATGTAAAATTATAATGAATTATTTTTCATATGCATCAAGTTATCTTCTCACTGAGGTTACATTGATACAGTCTACAAATATTGTGGAATCACAAATCACGGATTTGTGATTCTAAGAAAGGAAATGCAAAACTATAATATAGTGGCATCTGATTGATTTGTTGAAATTAAATCTCAAATAAAAAGCTTTATTTCTTTATACCATAAACTTATATAGATATAAAATAATACAAAACCAGTTTTGTTGGGATATTTTCCAGAATGCAATCAAAATAAAAATCTTTATGTTAATCTTCAGTTCTATCAGAATCAAAATCAGTATCAGAATACTTTAGTAATCCCAGGCAGAAAGTTTCCTGACAAAAGTACAAAGAAAAGATTTTCAGTAGTTTTTCTGACCACCTTAATTGCATTTTAGTTACACATTCAGAATTTGATGGCTGCAACATGCTCAGCAAAAGTTAAGACCGAGGCATGTCTCATGTCTCGAGGAAGCGGAAGCACGGGAAGCGGGCGGGTGTCCGTGCTAGGCTAAAAACAAACCCTAGCCAGCCGGCACTACCCTCCACCATCTTGGCCAACATCTGCTCACTGGACAATAAGTTGGACTACATCCGACTCCAGCGAACTTCACGGCGTGAGTACAGAGACTGCTGTGTCCTTGTTTTTACGAAGACGTGGCTCAGCAACAGCTTTCTGGATGCCGCCATTCAGCTAGCCGGACTAACCGTGTTTCATGCCAACAGG